>VZRZ01003213.1:961277-1012718 GCA_013398175.1 Climacteris rufus | reverse complement strand
CGGCGGCCCCGGGGACTCCATTTCCCGTGGGGCAGCGCGGGCCGCGCCGGCGCAGGCGCGGTGGGGGGAGCGCGGGCGGCCGGGGCCATGAGGCGGCGGGGCGCGGTGCAGCGCAAGGTGCCGTGTCTGTTCGTCACCGAGGTGAAGGATGAGCCGTCGGCCAAGCGGGAGCGACAGGTGGCCGGGGCGGCACCGGGTCGGGCGGGAGGCAGACAGGCAGGGGGAGCTGGGCCCGAGCCCGTGCCCGACCCCAGGGGCAATCGCTGGGCCGCGGGTTGCAACAGCACGGACCGTGTCAGAGCCCCCGGCCACAGCGGAGCGGCGAGGAGTTGGACTGTAGATTTAAGGGAAACTCACGGGAGAGATTTGGGGCTGTAGATTTAAGGGAAACTGACGGGAGAGTTTTGCATAGGATTCTCCCCCTGAAATGCAGGCAAGAATGGCCGTCTGAGTGCCGTGGCAGCTCAGCCCCATGCTTTTCCTGGCAAGTGTATACAGGTGTTCACCCTGATGCTGTGTTTGCTTTTTGCAAACGAAGGCCATTCCAGCATGACCGCACGGGGAACCTGCTATTCCTGCCTGTGAGCCTCGTTGGAAAAAAAAAAAAGAGTCTCTCTCCCCTTTTGTTTTTTTTTTCCTTTCCTTTTTGTTTTCTTTATCGAATGTCAGGCGTATGACCGAAGAATTTGAGCCTCTGAGACGTGGACAGATTGGGGCAGCACTCACCTGCCTAGCTGCAGACCGCCAGCTTGTGTTCCCTGATTTTAGTAGCAGCTGCTTAGTGAGCGTGAATCCAACTCTGTGTGACTTTCTCCCATTGGTGATTGGCTTTTGGGTGACAGAGGTGAAATGGTTGCCAAAATGACAGTAATGTAATTGTTCAACTCAGAGTTAAACCATCTCAATAATTGTCATGTAAGGATACATCCCTACACTGTTGTTCTTCATACAGAAAAAGCTAACAGGGTATTAGATCTGGAACTGGCACAGCTATTTTTTGTTGTTGTTGTTGTTTGGTTGATTTTGGTTTTGTTTGGTTTGGTTGGTTTTGGTTTTCTGTTGTTGTTGCTTTGGTTTGGTTTTTGTTTTGTTTCTTAAAGTTCAGGCCAGAACAAAATATGGTTATGACTGGTAGGGAAGAAAGGGGGTGGTGGTGGTAAAACCAGTGGGAATGTTTTCTCACTACCCTGAAATTTTTCTTTTTCATTTAATCTTCATATATGCTATTTGTTATGGTTCTTGTATGGATCTTGTAACTATAATATGAAGTAGTCATGTAATGTAACAAAAGCATGTAGAAAGTTCTCATTTTTTGAATTCCACATTCTGTTTCAAGTACTTCTGCAAGACAAGGACTTGCTTTGTGTTTTGCTAGCAAATAAAGACTGTCTGGCTTAAAAGACAAAGTTGACTGGGGATGGAAGAGGGAGGTATGATGATGATAGAGAAAAGTATTTGAATCCAAACACAACTGACCGCATGTTTGCAGTGAAACTGTTAGAGAAGCTGTATAGAAGTCCTCCTAGAAATTTGTACTAGTTGGCTATTTGTTTCAGATCATATATTTCTCTGCTCTTTTGAAGCACGAAAGTGTTTAGCTGACAGCACTGATACTAAGTGTTTAACACCAAGATGCTTTTGCCACCTTGCAGAAGCACACCTGGTCTGTGTACTGCACTAACATGGTGCTATTGACTTTCAGCTCCAGACTGGAAGTTTGGGAGAGCTAGTCATGAGGAATTTCCATTGCCAGCCTAATGCAGGAAGGCATAGCAAAATACTGCAGTGTTGGCCTGGAACCTTCCTAGTTTCTGTGCCCTGTTTAAAGTGGAAAGCAAAATCATCTCTGAATAATAACCAAAAATGCGAAAGAGGGAGAGAATTTAGAAACAGATTGGCCTGGTTCTTCTGTCTTAGAGTACTTTCCAAACTGTCAAATTTTGAAGAAACAAGAGTGTATTTCAGTGTGTAATACTTAAGAGTTGGATTTATAGAGGCCAAATGTAAGGAGCAAGAATCTGTATGAGAGCAAGGCAGTAACATAGCCACTTGTCTTCTTTTCAGCCATTTAAAGTTTTGGCAACTGAAACTATAACAGGAAAGGCATTAGAGGCAGATGTACACAATGCAATTCCTACTGAAAAGGTGGATGGAACCTGCTGCTATGTAACTACATATAAAGGTAACAAGGAAGATCCATATGCAGATTTCTCTTGTTGACTAGAAGTCTTGTTTTACTTAGTTTTCACTTCTATTGTATGATTTATTTACAGCTGTTATGAATTCAAGTGTCATTAAGCATCTTAACCACAAAATAATAGTTACCATTTAGGAGGTGTTGCTGAAGTTGTTCTAGATTTTGCTGTTACCATTTAGGAGATTTAGGAGGTGTTGCTGAAGTTGTTCTAGATTTTGCTCTCTAAAATACCTGAAGTATGGTGTAAGTGAATATGAACATCCAGGAACTATTCCAATTTTTAAATTTCCTATTAGTAAGTCTTCCTTGCAAACTGGGTCACGTATAATAGAGGCTCTGATTTCCTTGGGTAAGATTAGTAGAAATACAGAGGTTGGAGAAGATGAGAAGACTGCAGTTCAGTGACTCACTGGGGTTCTTGCCTTCACCTGAAATTGCAAGGAAACTTTGTATTACACTAGACAAGACTGGATATAGAATCTAAAATAGATTTGGAAGTTCATATACTGTAATTTATGAATTTAAATAGTGGCTTTGCATCTGACGTTTCTCTACTGGCAAATGAGAATTCATATCTTGCCTGTTATGTAGTTGATTTCAGTACTCTGCAGGGTATGATTACCTCAGTAAAGTGTTGGTTTCATCTCTGGAAACTCCTAGGACAACCCTATCTGTGGGCCAGGTTGGATCGAAAACCCACCAAGCAAGGTGAAAAAAGGTTTAAGCGTTTCTTGTATTCATTGGAAGATTGCAAAGGTTAGTGAAGATTTCTTTCCTTCTTTTTGGCAATGTAAGTTATCCAGCTGGAAAAACAACTAGTCTCACATGGGAAATATCAGTGATCCTGCTCCAGTTTTTTTAACGTCTTTCTTTACTTCAAAGAGCTTTCAGTTGGAATAGGTAGCTATTTTTTAATCTTAGTTTTGAACTTTTAAACTACTTAAAGGCTAAATGCTTCTTCAGACCATCCTATTGTAGATCACTTGAGTGAGACAGATTTTGGTGCTTGTACACAGTAACTGTCTGTATGTTGTGGTTTAGGCTGGCCATATGCCAGGCCCCCATGAACAGCTGCTCACTGACCCTGCAGCTGGAGAGAGGAGACGTAAGGAATTTGAGATAAGGACTCTAAAGAAAAAAGATTTTAGTTAGGCTACCATCCAGGCAAAGCAGGTTCAAACTAAAAGAGATTAAGTGAATTTATTGCTTACAAAATCAGAGGAGGATACTGAGAAACACAATAAGCCCTTAAAACACCTTCTTTCCCCCCAGCCCCTCCCTCCTTCCCACTAACTGTGCAAGGAGACAGGGGTGAGGTTTTCTTTGGTCCGTTCGTTCCTTGAGATGTTTTCCTTATGCTGCAGCTGCTTAGAGGGGGGGCGGTGTCTTTGCAAGCTCTGTGATATTAATTCCCTTTTTGCATACTTCCTTCCATCAGATAACATAGTTTATCCAACACACTGGGTCACTGGCAAGGAATATAGTCCTTCCAGAGACGGGTCCAACCCCAAGGGTGAAGCTTTTTTATCAGTAATGACTCCCAGTGGAACAGAGAGCAGAAGCTTCTTTATCTATTGACCCCCACAGAACACAGTCCCCTAGGCATCCACCCCTCCTGCTCCATTGTGGGCACCTTCCCCACGGCTGGGGTGAATCTCTCTATCTCCATTGCGGGGTGTGGGGGAACACTGCACCAACCTAGTCCTTACCACAGATCACAGGCTGCGAAGATGTCTTTGGTGTTTGAAGCTTCCCTCCTCCTCCTTCTTCCTGGCTGACCTTGATGGTGTCCATATTTGCTGCTTCTCTAACATGTTCTTACTCCTCCTCTTCGTCTAGCTAAAACTACAGCTGCGCGCACCTACTTTGTTTTGATTTCTTCTTAAATATGTTGTCACAGAGGCATTACCTCCATCTCTAACTGGCCCAGCTGTGGCTAGTAGCACGTCCATCTTCAGAGCCATCAGGGATTGGCTCTGCTGGACAGCTGTGGAAGCTTCTGGCAGCTTTTCACAGGAGCTGTCTTTGTGGCCCCCCCCACTCCCAAAAAACCGGGCCCTGTCAAACCATCACACTGTAAAACAAGGTTTAGATCAATAGTATTTTGATAATTGCATTAAAAGACAACTAAAGCAAAGTTGGTTAAAGTTTGCAAAAACTAAATGTTACATTTATATGTCTAGAATTTGTTTGGAATATTGAAGAGGATTTCAAGCCTGTTCCAGATACCTGGATTCCAGCAAAGGACATAGAGTTCTCTAATGGCAATCCTTTGCCTGATGAAAATGGACACATGCCAGGTACCTATGATGCAGCACAAGTAAAATTGGGGAAAGGTGTATGTGACAATTTTTGAAGTGTTAGTTCCAGATTTAAAAATAGTATTTAACATCTTCAGAAAAAAAATTGAAATGTCATTCATTCATTAGTCAGGAAGGCTTTGTTCTTCTGACACATTGAAAATAATTGCAGTTTGCTGTATAAATTTACAGCATTACACCTTCAGCTGAAGGTATAATTGTCACATTTACATTCTTCTGAGATACAGCAGTTTTTCTTCTTACTCTTTCTGTTTGTAGTTAACTGCAGGGCTTTTTAAATGCATGTAGCAGGTTCTAGTATGCATTTAATAACTTCAGATATTTACTTTGGTAAAATGCAGTGTTTTCTCATAGGTTGGGTGCCTGTGGAGAAAAATAGTAAGCAATATTGCTGGCACTCATCTGTTGTAAATTATGAGGCTGGAATAGCACTGATATTGAAACACCATGCTGACCAAGGACTTCTGGAAATCAGTCCTGTGCCATTATCAGAAATTTTAGAGCAAACATTGGAGCTTATTGGGACTAATATTAATGCAAATCCATATGGTAAGTGTGTATGGTCTGTTCTTAAATAATTCTTTTATTTAGTGGTATATTTGAGTAAAATCGATGCATTTCCTTCGTGTCAGTTTCTAAAATACGTTTTCCAGTAGCAACCTTCTTAGAATGGAGAGAAAGTGCTATCTGAAGGAACACTCACACAAAAATACCCACCTTAGAAAGCTGAGTTGTCCTGGGAATAGTTATGTCTGTCAAACCTCAGTTACTCTAAAAATACATTGCTTTAGTCTTTCAAAAAATACTTTTGACTGGAAAAGCTGTTTTAAATATTACTATTACAATAATAATTTTTATAGGATTGTTTCTTGGTGCCTTTGCTTTTTTTCCTTGCTCTTCTGATGCATTGAAGTAGAAAATTTTATTCAACCACTTTTTGAAGCCCCTAAAGTTAGTCATAAATTGCAATTTTTAAATTGTGAAATATGAAATTTTTTTAAGGAAATGTAATTTAAACTCAATTTTTGTTGTGGCTTCTTTCTTTAAAAGCCTTATAACAAAAAACAATTAGGTATGAGCACAAGTGAGTTCTAACTTCTGTGCTTTGCTGTTAGAATAACCTGCAAGAATGGATAGGAAAAATAGTTGTACCTGGTCTAAGGATTTTTTCAATATGTAAAAGAGCTGCAACAAGAAGTTCTAATAGCTGTATGCTTAGATGATGATTTATGTTAACATGAAAAGGCAATGCAGTTGTTAAGAGCCCAGTTTAAGTATTCATCCATATTCATGAGAAGATATGCTAGATTTTCAGGAACTAAGATGTTTGTGCCGTTGACTATGATTTGAAATGTGAAGGATTTCGCTGGGAGCTTTATGGTTACTGAGGAGGTGACCACAAGGAAAAAGCAGACAACTATATAAATCAGTGTCACATTTATTTTATACAAAGGAGGAGGAGATTCTAATAAATAATTACAAATTAAAATGTGAGGAGAAACAAATTAAAATGTGAGGAGAAACAGCTGCATGTGGTACTTAAAAATATAATTCACTGTTCTGTTGAAGACAGGACAATATTGTAGTATCTAATAGAAGTCTGCCTTTACAGAGTGCTTTTAAGATATCTGCAATAACAAAAATGAGGAAACACATTAGCTAACAGGAAGGTATTCGTTTCTTTAAACATAGGATTAGGAAGCAAGAAGCACCCTGTACATCTTCTGGTACCACATGGAGCATTTGAAATAAAAAATCCACCTACTTTGAAGCAAAATGACATACTGTCTTGGTTTGAAAGCTGCAGTGAGGGTAAAGTTGAAGGAATTGTGTGGCACTGCAATGACGGGTGTTTAATCAAGGTAAGTATATGGATGGACATGTGGAAAGCACTATAATAATTCCTAGTATGTGAAGTATTGCATTCATTTTTTTGTCTTTTGTTTTTCCAATTTCTTTAATAGTAAATGTTCTCCAGCAAATTAGATGACAGTAGAATTAGTCAAACCACTGAATCACTACAATGGCAACATAGTGAACTTTATCATTCCCAGCATGCTAAAAAATAAATGAGAACATACTTACTTTCTTCTCTCTAAAGGACTCATTAGTTTTAAAGCTTAATTCTTTTATTTAAAATTTAAGTTCTTGTAATGTTGACTAAAAGAACAAGTATTTTTAGTAAGAAGGTGATTGCTGATTAATTAGCAAGTTTGTGTTATTTCTGAAACTGGGGGACACCTTCGTTCTGGTTTGCCTTTTGTGCTTCGTTGTTGTTATACAGATAACTGTTGTAGGGTTTTCAGTGCCCTGATACAGAGGATTGTAGAATCCATACAACTCCCAAGGTGGGAATTCTGCTACTTTATCAATATGGCTGAACTGATCTTCTTTCCTTTTATTTTAGCTCCATCGCCATCATCTTGGTTTACCTTGGCCGCTTGCAGAGACATACCTGAATTCTCAGCCTGTTGTAATTTCTTTCAATGGAACTAAATATGACTATGACTTTGAACCAAAGAGTTTGTTTCACCATTTTTCAAAGCTGGATGGTCAAAGATTTGACAGACTCAAAGATATCAAGTTTGATGCTTGAAATTATTTTTCTCTTTTAAGTTGTCGTATGTGCACATTCCTCTTACTTGTGTCTACCACAGAACTCTTCTTCATAAATAATCTTATAGTTTAGGCAGCAGTCCGGGTACTGTATCATTTTAAGTTTATCCAAAATAACTCATTTTAAATAGCAGAGATCCAGCTTTCAGCATGTTTATTTTCTGAAAAATCCATAACTTTTGAACCCATTTCTGGAAACTTAGCATTAAGTGTAGGATGTATGTTGTCTAACGCTGGCTGGTCCTAAAAGCTTTATTAATGAATGCACTCAAGTGGAAAAGTTACTTAGGTTGCGCTTCTACAAATATAATTATGATGACTGTTATGTGTAGGTTTCATATTTAGGATCTAGTTTCTTAACAGTAAAAGGACATATTTCAGGTGGCACCAGAATTAGTGCTAAAATTTGATTTTTTTTTTTAAAGTTGTAACTGTTTCTTATGGAGGAAAACTTTTCCTGGTATCATTTAACTGGTCAGCTGCAGCATTATGCTATTATTTAAAAACCCAATTAACCTGTATCCTACAGGGACTTGCGCTATTTGGGGACAAAAAGAGTAAATAATACAAAATATAGTAGTTTTATTTTGAAGATCCCTATTAAGTGGAGAGAGACATGGCTTAATAATTCCCATTTACAACTGCATCTCAGTTAGGAAACTTCATCAAGGGCATATTAAGTAAGATAAGATACATAAATAATAAAGGTGAGACTGAATGATTGTTTGAGTTGGCTTTATTTCATCTCTGCTATACAAGTATACATCCAGCTATGTAAAATAAACAAAATGAAAAATCAGTTATGTACAAAAATACCACTGGTGTGGCTGAAGTACTATAGCTTCATGTTCACTTCTTTGTTCTTGGATTTTCTAACATTGAGGTAAAAATAACCAGAGATGTAAGAACAGAGATCCCGCACACTGACCCTGAGTTCAGAATTAAACAGTACAGTCACAAAGGACAACAAGAGCAAATTACATAATCTTACTGATTTGGAATTTAGCATACTTAGTATGCTGACAATTTAAAAGTTTCTTAACTTTTAGAATAAGCCTAAGCTTTCAACTTCACAAAAACACTTTATTACCCAAATTACCTATTCTGAATTAAAATATAGTATTGCACAGGAGCTGACAGAAGTAAAACTCACTCATATATTGACTGTTGTATATAAATACTGACCCTGAACTGTTGAATAATTAAATTCTGTACTCTTAGGTGTGTGCAAACTGACCTAACTTTAAGAGACTTTTATAATTCCAAGACCAACACAGGCAAGTAAGTATTATGTAACTGCCCCAGAATTTGTTTTGTATCAGTGATGAGGATACTGCACACTAGCCTAATCAGCAGAAATGTTGCCTGGACTATCCACCTGAATGCCAAACTTGTCAGAAAGATGCTTCAATCTCTCTTCTAAGATAATATTTTTTTTTACTTCTTCATTGTAGTTATATTTCAGATCCTCAAGTTCTTCAAAAAAGGAAGGGTTATAGGTTTCTAGTTCTCTTCTGAGCTGTTTTGTCTCTTCCTGTTGAAAAGAATGAAGGAGTACCACCTTTATCCAAAACTGTTAATACCACACAACAGCTTTTTTTGCCTTTTTATTGAGAGATTATATGATAAGAAGAATGTTGTCTAGAGGCAAAAAACTCTACCCATAAACAGCACCTTCACTAAAAACAAAACAGATGTTGTAAACAATGTTTAGAAATTGACTATGTCATTAAATGTTAAATTAGATATTAAACAGCTCTTTCTAGCTCATTATCTTGCCTAGGATGATCCCTGCAGCTCACCTTTAATTGCTGTTTTTCCAGCTCTGAAGCTTTCAGCTGTGTCTGGAGATCAGCTATTTCCATCATTAGCTTGTCAGTTTTATCCTTCTCTACAATTTCATTATGTCCTGCAAAAATAATGATTTTTAATGACATTTTAACTGATGAAAACCCATGGCACAAATAGTCTTGTTTCAATAATTCTGCATGTCCTGAAAGCTGAAACAGTTAACGTTTCAAACCCAACTGTGATCACCAAAAATTCAAGTCACCTGGGCTTTTCCTTAGTTCTTGTACAAATTAAGCAGTGGTGTGTAGTTCCTGTGACTGAATGCAGGAGTCCACTGGCCAATCTGTTAGCACACCTTTGAGAAATACGACATGTACACTTTCTCTGAATTAAATGCAAGAAGCTTGGAAATAACATAAGGATCTTGTTGCATGTATTCATAATTTCATGGGGGTTTTGGTTTTTTTTCTTCCAGTCATATGGCAATGTGCTGCTCTATAGTGCTCTGCTTTTCCCCTGAGACTGATGCTTGCTCAGTCTTAAGTCTTTCACAAGAGCTGGTAACTGGAAATAGACACTCATTCTGTATCAGCTTGGAACCCAAAGCAAGAGGTGTAGGAAAGAGGATTTCAATGAATGACTGACATCTTACAAACAGTCTTTTGAGGTTAATAAAGCAAGTGGTGGCAGGAACTATGCACCACCTTGTGAGGGAAAAATCATACAAAGTTTACAGCCTCTTGCTCAAAATGATTGATTATGGAGATTTTAACTAAAAATTGTCTACAAAAAGCTTGTACATCAAAAATTCAAGACCTTAATCTGCTTCAGTTTACACTACTTTGGCATTAATCTAATTCAAATAATTCTGTAGATTTATTACCAGTTTGCACACATATATTAAGTAAAAATAGTTTTAGACTCTCAATACAGGAAGATCTTTATTTTAAAAGATTTTATTATTTTATAATAAAATTATTACCATCTGCAGGACCTTCACTTGTAGAGTTTTGTCTGTGGTGCTTATGATTCTCCATCTGGTGCACTAGTTCTGCTTTTTCTTTCTCTAGTCGATTATTAGTTACTCTGGAATATAAAACAATTTTAGAAATTTTTTTTTAAATTATTGAAATATTTTAGAACATAAAATATTTAACTAAAAATGGCAGTGGCCATTTCCTGATCACTCCTAGTTTATGTATATTGGTTGAGGCATGTAGTTATTTAGAAATACACTACCTTAAAAGCTGAAGCTCCTTGATGAGGTTTTGCTCTGTTCCTGCATTTTCAGGAAGGTGTTTGAGAAGCTCAGTCTTAAAAGAAAAATTAAGAAAGTTTTATTCTTGAAAACAGTATCCATAGCAATGCAGTTCAGGTAGAGTTCTCTTGAATACAAGATTAAAAAATGAATGAAAACAAAAATAAGCATGTTACCAGATACTAGGCTATAAGAAAAAATAGTGATCATGTACAGCTTCCACAAAGCTAATTCTTCAAAGCTATTTCAAGGTTAGTAAAGATCATTGCTAGAACTTTCATGAAAGGTGAAGAAAAAAGTCTTTGGAAGTTAGATTTACAAAGAAAATTGGATACCTAGCCACAGAATTTATACATACGCTTAATGAATTGATATGCCTCAATAATTTTAAAAGTCTTTAAAAATTCTACTGATGTGCCTATTTGCATACCTGGGTGTCCAAGCTCATTTTGAAAGACAGTATGAAAAACCTGTGATTTTTGCAACGACAACTCAAATGAGTGTACACGGAATAGGTGTGACCTAGCAGTGCTTAAGTTACAAGAGGTCCCTGACCAGAGAGGGAGGGAGGGTCTGGAAGTGCTGCCTAGTAAAGATGCAGGAGCAAAAGAGTGCTTTAAATATGTGATTAGAGGCAGTTAATGAATACAGGGACAATTCATGAACTTGCATGAGGTTACTGTCAGTGATAGGTTTTTCCTCTGTTACTACCTCAAATGCTAAGGATTTGGGGCTTTTTTTTCTAAATCAGTCTCTGTTTTTTTGAAATGTAGTTAACCTTGACCTCATCCCTTCATCAGTATTTGAGACACAAAAGAAACGGGAAAGTATGTTGCTCCAGAGTAATATCATATAAAGAAAGAATTTTATTTCTGTGTTAAATTTGCTGCTGGTATATACTTCATGTTAATAACACTGATGTTAGAAAAGGAAAAACAAGGAAAAATTAACAAAATAATTGTTTTACAGGAATCAATTCCAAGTTCTATTTATTGACCACATCTACTTGCTTACGTTATATGACTTCCCAAATTGAAAGTTTTGTATTCAATACAAATGAGAATGGCCAGTACAAGATGTCTCGGGAAGAAAACCATCCACATATAAATAAATGAGAAGATGGAAGCTGATGTAGGGGCATAGGTCCTGGGACTACACCTCTGTACTTAAAAGTCAAAATGTGATACATCTTCCAAAGGTACCTGAGTTTAAAATTCATCAACTCTTCCACATGCAAAATAGTACTTGTAAGATTATTAGAGACTGCATGTAAGAGGCCAGAGTGGAAATAGAAATGAAGATCCTGTTTACGATGTCAAACTCAATACCCCCCTCCTCCCCCAAAAAACAAACTGGAGGGAATAGGGAAGTCTCTGCAGCAATCTCACTCTGCAGAATAAGCTGGAAAGGTTTTTAAGACCATTTGAAGCATCTGTATCTACAGGCTATCATGTGATCACTGAAACTATAATAAAAAAGCCCTACAGTGGAACACAGTAGAAAAATAATAGTTTTCCTCTAAGACTGCAAGTCAAGAATATATATTGACAACATGTGATAAACCTCATTAATTGGCTAAATAAAGCAACTATGACTGAAAAAAACCTATACAAGAATTGTTTAGAGAAAAAACAAGTACTCTGCCACTACACATATTACAGACACATAAATTAAGCATTCTGTTTGCAGAGTCATCTGTCTAAATTTTACTCACTTGTTCTTTTAGATCTTGTAATTTTTTGTCAGCATTGTGTTCACGTTCTGTTGCTTCCTGAAGAAGCCGTTTAAGTTCAGCAATGCTTTGGCTTTTTTTAGCAATATCCATTTCCATTTCCTTCAACTTAGCTTCATGCATCCTGGTAGTATTTTTATTTAGAGAAAGATAGGAGCAAAAGTTAATACTTTTACAGAAATAGAGATTAAAATATCATTAGGAGAATAAATGTTGTAAAATACACCCTAAAATATGTTCAGGGCATTGGCCTTAAAATATCACTGGCCTTATAAATACCATTTGCTGAAAGAAGCATAATGACAAATACATCTTTAATCTTAGAATAAAGGCTTTTCTAAATACTACACTTGTGTGGATTTGTTTTGCGTCTACACTTTATTAAAGGGGGATGGGAATCTTTTTATGCTATTGCACATAAACCCCAAACTACCTGCTGCTAAAAGGATGCATGTTACTGATGCAGCATGTACGCTAGTTTGATCTTAATTCAATATTTTACCTTTGACAGTATTTTTATAATGATTTAATAATTTTTGGGAAATAATGTACTGAGAAAAGGGCTAATACAGATGCATAAGATGAAGACTCAAAGGCCAAAACTGTTCTGCAATAAATTGTTTACCCTGGAGGAACAGCAATCTGAGGATTATTCCATTTTACTTTGAGCTGTACAAGGCTACAAAAAGGTTTGTATAGAATCTGAAGTGTTGGAAGGTACCTCTGGAGATCTTGTAGCCCAGTCTCCCATCAGAAGTGGATTTTCAGATTGCAATACAATGTCCAACATCTGGCTACCTGCCAGAGTCCTCTGAAGGGTCACTGTAGTACACCCCTTTGTCTGCCCTATGAAATACCTTCTGTTACCATATACGTGCTTTGGTAGCTGTGCTGGTGAGGTGATTGCATGTTAAAGTTCCCCAAGCAGCTCCTCTAGGTGAGTAAGGTCTTCATGATATTAACGTACTTTACATTCATGTTAAAAGTACATGCAAATACAAGTTTTTATTCACATGAGTTGAAATAGGCAAGTACAATTAAACATGACCCTGTATTTTATATCTATCTATACACAATTTCATGTCTCTATCAACTAAATAGAACTAAGTAGCAATGTTTTTCAAAAGAAGTGAAGAACTAAAAGAATAAATATATTAAACTGCTGAGCTGATATACCAGCTGTTAAGAGCCTACCAGCTTCACTGCATGTTCACATCCTCTTTCTCCTATGGCCATCAGCCAGTTTCGTCCTGCTGTCAGTTTTGCCCTCCTTCCTTACGCGAAATGGTTGTCATCTGGCCTTGCATAGAGACATTTTACCTCACTGGATAATTCGGGGGAAGGTTAAAAAATACCAAATGGCTTTTTGAAGTCTCAGTGAAGTGAAATGACTCAGCAATATGTCAGAGAAGCACTAGAACCCATCCAAGAGATCTTGTGGGAGTGCAGTGCTGGGAATGGAGTAAAATCTTGGACATCAACACTGATCTGATGTAAGATGAAATCAGACAAGTCTTGCTCTTGTCTAGCTGATTTTCTGCCCTAATAAGTTTACTGTCAGAGGTTCTGATTTTGTAAATATCTTTCATCTCTGTTTACAACTATTAAGTACTTTTGCAACACATTATCTTATTTCACCCTGAAGTCATCCAGGAGTCTAGGGCTAAGTATTTCTTATAAAAATTTGCTTTCTCCCATCCTTAGGCAAGACACAGGTTGTTTATTTCTCTTAATAGTATAAACATTGTTTCATTTTGTTGTCCTTTTATTACATACTCAATTCCTACCTTGTTAAAATGGACTTCCAGCTTCTGCTGTCAGATCCATCAAGTTGGCTCTCAGCAAAATTTAGCTTCTTAGTGGTTTCCTCCAGCTGTACATTTAACTTCTCATTTAATATCTCCAAGTTATTCTTCTCTATTCGTAGCTTCTCTCCACTGTCAGCTTCCTATTGTTCAATAAGAGCAAAGGTTTATGGAATACTTAACCTCACATGAAGCACAGTATTATCTCAAACGATGGTGATAGGGTCAGTGCTGATTTAGAGGAAAACTGCATCCAAGATTACTACCACTACAGCTTCCAAATTTGAACTTGGGCTAGCCCTTGGATATCTCCTCTCCACATACAGTGAAAATAATCTGTCATAGCAATATCAGTGCAATATGAACCATTAGAAAAAATAAAAACCATATGCTTACACAGCCAGTAATTAATGGAAATAAAGGGATGCATTTCAGTGATCATACCTTTTTCAGTTCTTTACGCAGTCTCTCATTTTCAGTAATGACTTTTTCCATTCCTTTGGTTTTAGATTCATAACGCATACTCAGCTGGCCCTCCAGATCAAGTTTCATTTTTTCCATTTCAGACTAAATATCAAAGAGTTTGTTAAAACACATATGCATAGCTTAGTAGATTTCAGATTTTCATTTTTAAAGCACAGCATAGTTACAGCTACTTAGCACAGTGAACACAACATTTTATCACATAGTTAAATATATCCTTAAAGTACAAAGTACCTTAAATCATGCAGAATGTTAGGATAAAATGAAGTTTTGCTTTTCTGTTCTATGTATTTCATATCTGACATTTTTAAGCAGTTTTTTAAGCAGTTTTTTAAGCAGTTTTACGCAAATGTCAACAACAGGCTTGATGCTCCATTTTCTTACTAGCTTGCATATAAATTGTCATCTAAATATAGTTACTAGTGACAAATCTGTACCTTTAGCCTCTCATTTTCCTGCTCAAGACCAAGTAATTTCTCATTAGAAACCACAGCTGGAGCTTTTTTCAGTTCTTCATTTTCTCTTTGGACTCTCTCTACAACCTTTTTCATCAAACCAATTGTTTTTTCCAATTCTGGGACTGTCTTTCCACTTCTACCAGCCTATAAACATGGGTGGTGAAAAGAAGTAAAGTAAGCAAATAATTCTTAACATTCTGAGACACTCCAAATGTTACTTTATTGCTTATTTTCCCATTGCAATTCACACTTACAAAAAAAAAAAAATCTTTATTTTGGTGTAACTTCAACCCTAAAATTTCTTGCATATATGTGTTGCCCTGCTTTTGCAGCTGGATGCTTTTTACTTTCTCTCTCACGGTTACTTTCTGTAAACATAGCTGTGTTATTGTAACTGTATCTTATTCACATTCCTTTCTCATGGACACAGAACTTTGATGGACATTTCCTTTGACCACTGTAGTTGAGGGAGGAAGAACTGAATTCCTCCAATGAATAGTGATTTCCAAATGGATATAAAAAATAAAGAAGGCGGGTCTTGTGCCCCTTCCTTCCTTTCCTCTGAACCTGGACACAGGTGTCTCTGGCTCTTCCTTTTGTGTGTTGCTGTATCATATACGTACCTCTCCAAAACATCTAATGATATATTCACCTTCGAAGTCAACAAATCCACTCCTTCATTTTCTGTGTTACCCAAAAGAGGTGCAACTAAGTTTCAAAATCTGCTATACCTTATGAACTAAACTGAAACTACTTAATTTATTTAGCTTTTCTTGTAAAACAATTCCCCAATCCAACAGATTGTGCAATTGCTTAAATGCTACTACTGTTGGGGGGACTGGGGGAAGAACGGCTGGGAGCTTGAGGGAGGGAAAAAAGGCCCTTTTTTAGCCATCCTACTTCTGCTGAAATAAAGTGACAGAAGAACTACATTTTAAAGCATAAGTAGATCTCCCTTTCCAAAGCCAAATATTCTTCTTGGAGAATGATAAATAAATAAAGGGGGGAGGGGGTATGATATTGTAATTTCTCTGTTTTTCTTCATTCACTACAATAATTAATGAGTTAGAAAAGCTGTTAGATAGTCTTGAAATCCATTTATTTTCTCATCATCATTGTAACAATTTCCTCAGCAATCATAATTTAAAGATGCTGCTGATTCCAGTTCTGGGGCCATAAGGTACCTCCTTTTCTTTCTACAGAAGTAAGGAGCAAAGTAAGTGGAAAGTGGGCAAGATTTTACTTCCTGGAGTTCTACATAAATATATACAGCAACCAGTTTCACAAGTAAAAATTACTTATTTTTCTGATCTAAAATAATTGGAGGGATTAGGAGGTTTGTGTTGATACACAACAGAGTTAAAGAAAAACCTCTGTCACATCTTGGTGCCTGTGAATGGAGAAAGATGCAGAATTTGCTGTCTCCTCAGAACCTTTGCATGGAACAGTTTTATAAACTGAGTTTCCTTGTCCAAAAATACCATTGCATAAGAGAGAGACAGATACACAAGCAGTCCACACAAGGCATGAGTAAAAGAATGAAAAATATATTATCCTTTCCAGGTATCCAGAAGCAGAACTCATTCTCCTTGTATACTGAGCTACAGAGAGCTATGAAGACATGAGCTTTTATTAATTCAGCTTTCTTTAAAAGGTTACACAAGTAGTTGGGTAAGTTAGCAGCAAGAGACATACTAGGCACTGCTGAGTACTTTTTTCCCTTTAACTTCTAGAATACTGCTCTATTAAAGTAGTTGACTGTAGCTAGGGTAAAATTTAGCTGTGTCACCTTGCGTAGTACAGCAAACAAAAACCTTCACTAACAATAACTTACTATTTCTAAATCTGCATCAAATCAAATCATTTACATAAATACATGAATATAATTTTCATTCTATAGCTATAACTACTATTTATTGTACAAGTATGTTTCTGAAGGTAACTAATCCAAATGACAAAATAAGGCTATGATAGCACAAATACTTATTGGTGTAGCTCTAGTCCTTCTAATGGTCCTCTTAACTTAATGTCATTAATTTATTACAGCATTTTGTCAATAAAATAAACAATTAATGTTTGCTTTTGGTTGATTCCAAGTAATTTAGCTTCAATGAAACTTTGCTTTTTTTTATTTAGTTTTATTTAATTATGATGAAAAGTGCTGTTATAATACTCACCCCTCTAATGCTGCTCAGCTTTCGTTCAGCATCTGCTTTCTCTTTTTTGAGAAGTTCACACATTTCTTTTAAGTCATCTACTTGGTCCTACAAGTTAAAAAAAAGTAATAAGCAACTCAGATCTCAAATTGAGGTAAGCAGCTGGTGAACAAAATTACAGTTGTTTTACTTTAAAAAATTTAAGAGAAAACTATTTCCCATCTCAAATACATTTTCCATCGTTTCTACCAGCTATTCAACCTTCTTATCCTCTGTAAAAACATGAAAAACTTACAGTATGTACAGAAAAAAATATCCATTTCTTTTTAAGCAATCCCCTAACCTGTATAAGGGTAAAGGGGACGAAAGTAAAAAGATGTTACCTTTAGTCTTGGCAAATCTTTATTTGCCTGCTCTAGCTGGAGTCTTAGCTCAATGTTTTCAGATGACAATCTTAAATTTTCCCTTAAAACTTCTTGTTCTCTTCGATACTGATCACTTGATCCTATTCCTGATGTCTTGAGAAAACAGAGAGAGAAAAAAATTATTAAGTAGTAATGCACTAATTCAATATAACTCTCAGTTGTAGCTGATTAGGAGCAACAAAGAAATCACAGTTTTCACAGAGATAAAACAAGACCATATTATTACCAGCTTTGATCCAATCTGCTTTGACGTTAACACCTTCTCTTACATTTCTTAAACTTGCTTAACCTTTAAGGGAGGTTTACAAATCAGTATAAACCAGTAAAAATTTTATCAAACCAAAATTAACTTTGAAACTACTCTGTAGAAGACTGAAAGATAAAAAAGCTACTGAATGTACCGAGTTATGACACTGTACCTGGGAACAGCATCTACTTTTAAGGACATACTCTTGATTGTTTTTTAAGTAGCACATACGTCATAAGAAATTTCATATATGTCAAACAGATCAGAGAGCAAGTCAAGAAGAGTAGTACATAGCTCTCATTTAATCTGTTATTTCCCAAAATCTTAAGTCTTTATCCATAGAGGGTAGTAATTTCTACTACATAAAGAGTGCTTTGCATGCTTTACATTGCCAATTCAAATCATAACAATATGATAAATTATTATGCCTGACTAATAAAGAGTAAAACCTTTCAATAATATAATAATCAGCAGTTTTACTTATGTGATTAGGGAATTAACTGTATGATTCATTACTTCATCACTAATAACAGGAATCCAGTATTTCTTCATTAAAGCACTTTTTTTTTCTTAGTGTAATTAATAACATCATAAATCTCTTAAAGAATGAAGGTCATCAACTAACTCCAGGTATCTTTGGCATTATTTGTAAACTCTCTGGATCAAAATTTTAGAATTGACAGTAGCTTACTTGTGAGCTGACATGCATGCCTATCATGAAAGTATAAGGTTTGCTTTATGGACCACTTGGTAAGTGTTTCAATATTCTTGCAGACCATGCATAGGAAAGCACTGCTTTATCAAGGTCAGACTATTCTATTTCTACATCATTTGTACAGAAGAAATGCTAGAGGACCACTACAGGATCAAACCTCAGGCATTTCACAAAATTCTGGGGTAGTTTCAACCCCTTCTGTACAGCTTCGGTAATTCTCCTGTTTATTCTCTGCAGTGTGTTGATTCATTTCATTATTCATATTTATTTTGTCTGCTTCATAGTCATTAGATTGATTAGGAGGTTCCCCTGAATCAGACTGATTGCAGCTCATTCTGTTAGTATCAGGCTCTTCTACACCTTCTTCTTCATCCACATTTGATTGCTTGAAGATTTCTTGCTTCCTCTCCTCTTCTTCAAATTTCCCACTAACTTTTCCATTTTCAGGCCGGGTTATATTTTCTTCTTTTTCACTATAGTTCTCTTTATCAGCTTCAGCTATAATTTTGCTTTTCAGTCCTTCTCTAGAAATATCTGTGTCCTTGCATTTCTCACTATCTTCAGGATGCTGTTCAGGAGACACTTCTCTGCTTGCATCCGCAGTAGCCTCCTGGTCTTCATTATGCCTGCTGCATGTTTGCGTGTCTGTGTCCTCATCTACTTCATTGCCATCAGTAATTCTATTATTAGTCTGTTGTTTTATTTCATCCCTATTTGAAATAGATTTCTTGTGAAGGAAATTCAGATACTTTTGTTTACTGACAGTGATAGGAATAGACTTGGTCAGTTCAGTTTCGTCACATGTACTCTGATTCAAGTTGAAGATAGAGTGAAGCATGAAAGAAAAGCAGAACACAGTAAAAGAAAACAGGAAATAAAGAAAATGAGAATGTACTTTTAAGTCTATTCCTGAAAGATTAAGATAACTTAATAATGCAAAATTTGCAATATAATCAACCTTGTGAAAATCAAAGCACAACAAAAATACTTAATGTAACTGAAATGCAGCTCCGTATTTCCCCAAACTGTGCATCTTAAGTTTTTAATCAATACATAATATAAAAGTAGTTTCTCAATTGCAGACTCATATATTTAAAAATATTTTTTTCTTATTTCTGCACATATGCTAGGATGCTGAATATTCCAGCTGCTACCTGTAGAACACAGAAACTCTCAGTTTTGGAGATTTGGGGGGGGAGGGGGGGGGTTGGGTTTGTTTTGCTGGTTTTTTTTTTAAAACCACTAAAAGCTGAGTATTTCATATCCTACTCTAGAATACTGTCATTTGAATAAAGCCAGCTAAGAGACACAGAATACAAATTAGAATACAAATATTTTTGATAAATTGGTGCAATTCCTCTAGGTAATATGTTAACATTATTAACTTACTGAGGGTTTCAAAAATGTCTCTCGAGAACATTGTCTCTGCAATGCATGAAGCTTTTCCTGGAGGTATTGATTTTTGAAATGTAAATCTTCTACAACAGAGTCTCGTGGGATTGCTTGCAGTGTTCTACATCAAAAAACAAATCAAATTAAAACAAACAAATGGCTATTAATTCAGAAAAAACATCCCTTATGGTAAAGACACCATGAACTTCTGGATTTCTAGACTGCAGTTTCTGGTGTTTCTAACCTAGTTATTCTAAATCAACATTACCCATATTTCAACTAATCCCCAGGAATGGAAGATACTTGTTTTGGCAAAAGATATCTCCTTTTTTCAGATGTGTACAGCTTCTATTACTCAGGCACATTATCCACTGTGATGGTGGATGCACTGATTAAGAATATACTTCCTAACTGCACTTAGCAGTTCTAGTAACTTTCACCAAACTAACTCCAAACTCTAGTTATAATTTTCCACAATAGAAGCCATATCTTTTCATATTATTTAGCTTTTTAGAATAATGAACCCATACTGCATATTCTCTGAACATGCACAACTGCTCCTGAATAGTTTTAATTTGCTCATCACAGACTCAATGAAGAAACTTTGAAACTCCTGTCTCTTTCCTTATTGAACTATAGTTCATTAGAGACAGTCTATATCACTTCACAGATTTTTTACTAACTTAGCTTTTTCACTTTCTATAGATTCTTTTTAAAAAATCTATAAAATTGTTGAGATAACTTTATCTCAAGTGAATAGTGATAAAATAATATCACTAGTTTCCAAATATCATGAAGGTGATCCCATTCTTTACTATGAAATCACACTATACTAGGATTAGAAAAAAATAAAAAAAACCCAGTAAGAACTGTTCCAGCCATTAAAAGAAAACATCATATAACCAGTAATTCCCCTTCCAAAGAGACTCCGTGATTGGGCTAAATCCATTCATTCTATCCTTGCACAGACTTGCAGCATGAATACTAGATAGCATTTTCTGCTCTCTTAAGCAGAAACTTTACTTCCAAGTAAATCCAAAAGTCTCACTTACATGCTTAGCAGCTGCCTGGAAAGTCTCAACGAGATAATTTGCAAGGCTGTGACAGGATGATGCCCTGCAGCATAGTTTCTCATAGCACAGTCTTCCAGGTCTCTCACCTCATGTGTGCAACTTCATTTTCTAACTCTAGATTCCGTTTTCTTAGTTCTTCCACTTCTTTTTCAGTTTCTGCAGCTCTTACTCCAACAACACGGTCTACAGTGACACCAGTAGTTTTCAGTTTCTTCTGTAGAACAACTTTCTCTTTTTCAGTCCTGCAGTAAATTTACATTTTAAAGGTTATTTACTAATTTGCTTTCTTGAGGAGAAAATTTTTTGTCATGAAGAATTGATATTTGCATTTTATTTGCTTGCTGAATCACACACCCTTTTCTGTGTAATAACATTACTGTACAGACAGTAAAGTTTTATCAAAAAGCCCAACCCAAACCTGATAAAAACAATGAACATTAAGTCAGTATCATGCAAATCATAAGCCTCTTGTTGCTCATGTCTGTGTTCTACATGAAATTCAGGCAAGACTTACAAGAATAAATGCCATTTTGAAGCAGTTTCAAATCACAGTTTAACAACAGCTACAATCACCATCACATCTTTTATCAGTAAAATCCTGCCATTACTTTACTGAAGTAAACATAGCATCTGTAGAGGGTACAGATATATGGTTGTTTGTTGAAAAGGCTTCCATTTCATAATCCTAGAACTGTCATTACTGCAGTAGCACTACATGTAACAGTGGCCAAGTATCCAGTCCTAAAAACCTGATTAAACAACACCACTGTGAAAAACAGCCTTTCTTCATAAAGCTGTTACTTGCTTTATGAGAATAACAGAATGCTAAAACAGGAAGCATAGCAAAAGATTTAAATTAATTTTATTTTGAGACACTTTTGTTCAATAAGGGTTGTCGGCTTCTACAGGGGAAAGGATACTAGGGGACTTTGTAGTCTGCTGCTTGAAAATTAACTAATTCTTTTAGTTTCAATAGGAATGTCAAATTCTCACCATCAATCTTATAAACACAGCAAACTGCAATAATTATTACATGTCAAACTTATCTGAATTTCCCTTATGTAATAATTTTGTAGCTGAATCAATTAAAACCAACTCACTTTGCATAAATTTCCTTCAATGTATTCAACTGTTTGGATAAAACATCTGCTTCTTTTTCCTTTTCCCTTAGTTTATTCCGCAATCCTTCCATTCTGAGTTGCCATTTTTTACCTTCCTCCCATCTAATTATTTCCTCCTTGGAAGTCTGTGAAGAACATAAACAGATTATGTATTTTGTTTTGATTTTTTTCCTCAAGCAAAACAAGAAAACATGATAGAAAACTAAGAGTGATATGCTCTTTATTTATCAATTTATCAGGAAGACATAGCATGTGGTGGTGCCTTCCCTCAGGGGGGCTCGGACCCCGCCTGTTGCTCAGGCACTGGTTATACAGTGGTTGAGTGACACGGGATCCGAGGATGCTCAGGACACCCCTTAGACATCCCCTGGGGTGGAGAGAAGCACAAACCCAGCCTCCCTTTCCAGAGACTTCTTCGCAGTTCAGCAGTTTATTGGTCAGTTATTAGGTAATCTTTAATAATTGGTTGTTATTACTGTGTCCCACCCTGTAAGCCCCGCGCTATTGGATGTTAGTGTTTTCCACGCCCTGTTTCTTGTGCCTTAAAAGTTCGTGTTTGGTGCGTGGTTTGGCAGATTTTTGGTTTCTCTCTTGGACTATAATAAACCATCTATACTCCCACCAGAAATCTCCCTCTCCTTTTCTTTGTGCTCTGGATTGCCGTGCGCTCAGCGAGCTACTATCTGCACCTACCGCAGACAGGCCTGGGGCAGCGCCATTGGGATACCTGCTTGCTGCGTGAGAGGTTCTGGCGAGCCCACATTCTGGGCCACTGGTTCCTGTGCGAGGGCTCGATCCTGGCTGCGATCGGATCCCTCCAGACCCTCTGAATAAGCGGCGCTCCCAGCCCCGAGGTTCCACCGAGCCATGCCGAGGCAGGGCTGAGCGAGACGCGATGCCGCAATAGCAGGCATATATTATTTACCATAGCTAAATAGTAGGTTCAGCTGGATACGCTGCTGTGACTGGCATATAAATATATTGCAGCTTAATGTAGTTACCCAATTCTTCCTGAGCTTTTAATATTCATTTTACAAAAAAAAGGAGTGACACATTTTATGAAATTAGAGGTGCTAGGGCAATGTACCCTTTTACTTCAAATTACACATTAGACAGATTTAAGAAAAAGTAGGTTTTTCCTATGCCAATTTACAACAGATCTGTATTCTACAACTCACCAGGGGCTTGCATGCCCCTGCTGCACAGCTTCTTTTCTTAAAAGAAATGGAATCTTGACTTAGAGTTAACAAATCAGTAACTATGAATTAAGTGGTTAAAACCTGTACCTATGGGATCACAAATGGCTACCGAAAAATCAGAGTGAATATTCCTGTAAGCAATTTTTGTTTTGGTTTGCGATTTTATTTGTTTGTTTATTTTTAATTGGAATTTTTCCTTCTCTGGTTATTCCCTGTACTTCATTTTCTTTCTAAACACTTCTTGCTATGAAGAGACAGAATGAAAGGAAAATCTTGGAAAACAGGAAACATACATAACCAAGTGTTAGAAGAATACATCTAGACACAAAGCAACAGGTATTTAAAATATTTCAAATTAACTGAAAGTGTGTGGTCCTAGAATAATATTTAATATCATAAATAGTCTGTATGCCATTACACAAGCCTTCTATAATATTCCAGTATACTTTATGATTACTATGAGAAGCCACTAATTAGTTACTGAAGTAATAACAAGCAAAAACCCCAGCAAATTAACACAACTCCAATCACTCAGAACCTCTTGTGTGTGGAGATCACTATTGTAAAGAATAATCACTTCTAGAGACATCATCCCTTTCAGGATTCACTCTTTTGCTAAGTACTTTGTGTTTTCATCATTGTATTGATTTCACAAAGGCACATTTGACAGAACTTACATAATCAATTTCACTGCTACCTATAAAATCTTGGTTTTCTAAGATTTTGTAGAATTAAAGATCCATTAGAAAAAGGCAAGAAAACATTAAGGTACCAGTACTAAGTAACAAGCGCAGTAACAAAGAGTATGCGAAACATGAGAATTTGCAACCATGAAACTGCTTTTTTTCTGATCAAGTTTGGCTGGTAGATTTTAGAAGCAATAGGGAGAGTTGAACTGCCTTGGCCTAGGCTGATGAGGACTTTCAAAGCCACGATATAAATATCACATACCTTGTCTTCTTTTAGACCTTTTTTTTCTGTTTCTTCACACTTTTTCTCAAGTTCACTTTCCAGCTTCTTAATTTTTTTCTGAAGCACATCAATCAGATTTTGTTCATCAGCTTTGCTCTGAAAAATTACAAATTTTTACAAACTTCAAGTTTAGTGACTGCTAAGTTTTGTTCTCCAGTCAAAAAACAAACATTTTAATTCCAAATTGAATAGAATAGAATTAGTTCAGAACTTAAATGATTTTTTAAAATTATCTTTAAATTATTATAGTATTGGAATGTCACTTTGCACTCTGAACTGAATAATAAGCATCAAGTAGCTGAAGTTTAAAAAGTAATTACATGATTCTTCTGTAAATCTGTTTATTTTAAAAAGGGAAATAAAGACAGACAGAAAGATGATGAAATACCATTTTTCCAAGAAGCTGTGAAAGTGATAATTCAACTTCTCCAACTCTTTCAAACATATTACAAGAAGCAAGTAATTTTTGTTTTAGCTGAGGCAACAAAAAAGCTAATAGCTTGCATGTAATGATGACGAAAAACAAATTTTCAAATCAAGTGTGAGATACTTAAATCTTGCACCCTCCAAACCAGCACATCTATACAGAAACCTGATGAAGGTCAAACATAGTTTGAAAAGTCACTTCTACCTGAACGCTACTGCTTAGCCTCCTAATCCGGTTCTTCAGTTCTTCATTTTCTTTTTCCATTTCATTTTTTTCCCTTGATATTTTAGCATTTGCTTTTTCTTTCTTTTGAAGTTCTTGGTTTAGCGCATCCTTTTCATCAGACAAAGCAGTTTCCTTGTTTTTGCTTATTTTAAGGTTATCTGTAAGTTTTGTAATCTGATTATTCAATTCCTGTATCTGTGTCTAGAAGAAAACAAAAAAGTCAGCAAAGCCCCCAAATCAGGTTTATCAACAATAAAACAAAGCGGTGCAGTGATATTACCTAGTACTCACCATAAGCCCCTTTGTTTGTCTGTCAACAATCTCCTGGACATTCATATATGCCTCTTTTTGAGATGCAGCAGAAATAATTTGCTGTTCAGCATTAGCAGTCATTTCTGCTCGGAGTTCTAGAAGTGCTTTACTCAAAGCCTGAAAATAATTAATTCAATTTTTTTTATAAAACAAGAAAAGGCGATTATATTTTACTAGGACATATGATGCAATTATATTCTACCTCCTGCTCAGCTATACAAAGAATTCTTTAGCATTAGGAAACATTTAAGTGACATAGAGAATAATTTCTGTTGACTAACTTTGTGCTGGTTCTCTTTTATGGCTAACTGGCTCTTCAGCTGTTCCACCAGGTTTTTCAGTGTTGTTGTGGGTGCTCTATTATTTGCTTCTTTTTGAACCTCTAGTTCAGCTTTTACATTTGCTAATTCATGCTCCTTCTGAGATAAAATGTTTCTCAATTCATTTGCTTCATCTTTTATTTGTTCCACATCAACTGTGTGCTTCTCTTGAAGCCTAATTAAAAAAAAAAGCATTAATAGGGTACACTGTAATAAGTTAGCAAACTCCAAATAAATAACAAAGGACACAACATTATAGTCCTTATTATTTTTAAGAAAAAGACACTTAGATTTGCAAACAGCAAAAAAAAAAAAAAAGACTGGTTCAAAAAAGGCACCCTCCATTTAATAAGGAAATTACTCATGAAGGTCAGCAAAATGAAATTACAGCATTGTTCATTTTCAGTTCTGGCCCTTACATGTAAAGAAAGCATCATACTTTTTCCCTTTAAACATGGGTTAAACTTTCATGAGTTCAAACTTGTTCAGCAGCAAACCCAAATGTATGTATCATGGGGAGAAAAATGAGCCTGCAAGTAATACAGTAATTTAAAAACAACATCATTTTTCACTAAAAGGCACAAAGCTAACCACTAAAAGGCATTTTTCCAAGCCACAGTTTTTCAGCATTAGCCCCAGTGAAGGGCTACAGATTAAAAATAACTTACAATTCCCAACTATACTAACGCTTTTGAGCTATTTCTTTCAGCTAAATCTTAAATGCAGCAATAACATGTTCAATTTGATAGACCAGTCCTGCAACAACAATACATAATTGACTTGAACCACTCCAATTGTGACTTATGTTAATAGTCTAAAAAACTTACTGGGCTCTGATAGTCTCAAACTCATTGATTTTCATTACAGTAATTTGTTTTTGTTTCTCCAAATCAGATGATGTTTTCTTTAATTTTCCAACAAGTGAAGCAAGAGAATTATCCTGTTCTGCTACAGTTTGCTCTAAGTGGTGGAAATATTTGCTGTTGGACAGGGATATAGAAGTCTTTTTCCCTAACTCCTGTAAAACAGAACAAATGCATATGATAAACATTTTAAGCTTTAAGTAAAAAATAAGCATTACTGATGCATTTTTAACTCAATCCTAAATATAATCAAGCCTTAATAGCTACCATTGATTTACTGAAATGTGATTCTTAGTTCCCAGAGAAACCAGCCACACTGGTTTGAAAAGAGCTTTGTACATCTAATAATCAACAGAATAACCAGTTGAATACTGGTTTCACCTTATCCTAAAGTGTAGAGAGAAATTTTGTATTGAAATGGGTTAGCTTAATATAACCATACACTGAATGATATAATAATTCTTCCCTAGAAGTCTCCATAAATTAGGATGATATGCAAAATGCTCACATATACTAGGGTGGTAACTTTTGTTTTTTACACTTGACTTCTAATCCATCTTAAGCAAATTCTCTCAAGAACAATACAACTGTATATCAATCACCCATTTATTTTTTCTGTCATCAGTTATTACTCACTTTTGACTGCAAAACTGTAATTTTCACCAACAAAGTAAAAAAAATAGGAACAACTTCACTAATTTCACAAATACATGACTCACCAAAGCAGTCTCTTTGAATTTATTAAGGGAATTGTCAGTGTGCAAATCTAATTTCTGATGTAGAACCCTTATGTCTTCCTCATGCTTCTTTGCTATTTCCTCTTGTTCCTGTTAGTTCAAAATAAAACTCTAGTGATGCACACTATCACAGAAAGTCATGAAACTGCAGTGCCTTCAAGTTGTTTACTCACTCATTGCTCAATACTACTCCCCAGATTTTCCTCTAATTCTTGAAGTTTTAAAATATCTTTTCTTCTTGCTATAATCAATTACTTTTCTTTCCTTTTTAACACTATTGGAAGAAAAAATAAACTCTTGAAGTTTTAAGCTATGTAGCAAGTAGTATGGTGTAACAGCACAGAAGCTAGAGAACAAAACACTTGGTGTTGGTCCTCACCAACTATCAGTCTGGACAGTGATATCCATACTAGGAACTTTTCAAGTTTATTTACTTTGGACTATAGTGTGATCCCATGGATTGAATGCTAGCAGACAGAACATAACAGGCTCATTTTAAGACTGCACCTTCTGGGTTTTTTCCAAACGAAAACATGTGATTTCTCCCAAAAGAAATAGCTACACGTTAACCAAAGCACACTAAGTGAAGATGATAGAAAGTCTGCTTTGGAAATGTGCTCCTGATCCAAATACACTAAAACTGATGCATGTTTAGTCTTGATGTACCTCTTTAACAAAAGGTTAATGCTTTAAAATATACTTTATGGATATAAAGAAAAAAAGAAGAATTATGCTTAAATAATATAAAGTATGCTTAGATACACTGTTTAGGCTTTAAAAAATGTTTTAATATAAAGTATGCTTTAAGAATATTATCCATAAATGTATGTCTTTCTTGTACCTTCCAAATCCACTACGAGATGAAGTCCAGAGATCTCTGTTGCAAGTAATGAAAAATCCCATAGAAATACACAAAGTATACTGAGATGACTTCAGCAGAATTTTAATTTTCTCCCTGTCACACTAACTTTAATTCCTCGACAGAAATTACATACATAACCTCTTGTCAAAGTAAACCTCCTATTTTAAAAAGCTAAAAAATTCTACATGAACTTTCCACATAAAAAATAATTGTCTCTGTTCTGTTAAGTCTGAGTTCAGAAACTTTTTTTTCAGATTTCACTAGCAATGAGAAAACAAAAAATCAACTAAAACAACTTGAAAATGGAAGAAATTTTGGACAAAAAGTTTAACTACCTCTCTTGCTTTAGCAAGCATATGTTGGTATCTTTTTAACGCTTCCTCCTTTTGATTTAATCTTGCTTGCATGTTCTCAATGGTTTGATGAGCAATTTTAATGGCATGATGGTACTCTGGATCATCTTCTTGTTTGCCTAATTCAGCCATTATTTTCTCTCCTGATGTTGCAGGTAATCGAAGTCTTAATTCATTTATAACTTTGTCTCTTGATATAACATTTTGTTCAGCTTTCCGCAGAGCAGTTTCCTTTTCTTTTAATTTCTACAACAAAAGGCAATTTTTGCATTTTCAGAACTCAGACACCGCAAAAATATCTTACTTTTCAAGAAATGTACCAGAAATCAAGAAACGTATCAGAATATCATTACCATGTCTTTATGTAGTATTAGCTTGGCAGAAGGCACTTAAAACAACTGATTTTGTTTTACCAATTATAAGAAGCTGGTGTTTTACAAGTTATTTGACAACAACAAAGTATCTTCTGTAACAGAGTAGCAATTTAACAAGTCAAAATAAAAGTATTTTGTAACACTTCCTAAATTTAACGAGGTATAGTCCACTGAATTTTGTACAGCAAGAGCATCTTACCCTACTACATGGACAAATAAAAACATCAGAAAATTCTCTCTATGATTTGTTCCAATGGAAACAAAATTCATTTTACTCACGGTGTGATTGTATTATTTACATTTTCTCTGTGTTAAATATGTCTAAATGACATTTTTAAAAGGAGATTTTTAATAGAAAAAAGAGTAAAAGGGCATGGAAAAACAAACTTTGCCACTTTATATGATAATTTATACATTTAATTACCTCCTCCAGTGATCTGCAGGTTGCCTTAGTTTCCAGGATTGTTCGAATATGCTCCTGAATCTTTCTCAAAGCCAAGTCAAGTTGTTGTGGGATTGGCAAACTAGGATCTGGAACGGAGCCTGTAGCCTCTTCTAACTGCACAGAAAGATTCATATTCATGTAATCTGACAGCTCTGAAAAACATGCTTATGGGTCTATTTTTAGTACATGTACCTTTGAAGCTGTGCTAAGTATTTCATTTTGTTGATGATCAAACACATCTAACTGGCGCTGCAGTTCTACTTCTCTCTGGTCCCAAGCTATTTGCCTTTCTTCATGAAACTGTAACAAATGTTTGATAAGGGTAGTTTATTTATTAAAGGCAATTTGAATTTTATAGCTGACTTCAACAGAAAAAATAGAGTTACCAAAAAATAAAATACTCAAATGAGCTATTAAAAAAAATTATGAAACTAAGATACAAATATCTATGTTAAAAACTTCTTAGGAAAATCATTTAGTAAAATAAGGAGTAGGGTATTTTCGTAATAGAATGCAGAAATACATACCTTGTTCTGCTGTACAATTTCTTCTTCCAGGTTATTGATTGTACATTCATATTCAGAAATTATATTACGCAAATACTTCATCTCTTCCTTTTGTTTGACTAATTCTCGATTGAGTTTAAGTTCCTGCAGATGGAGTTCCTCCATTTTCATGTGCCATTCAATTACCTTGCAATGAGTAACACACAGTACATTATAATTTATCACAGGCCAGCTAGACGCAGCTTCACTCTCTGATGAAGGATGGAAGTTCTCAAACCAAACAGAAGACAGCTATTCTGCCTTTTCAAGCTTCTTCACTTTTCTTGAGTGAGCAAGCATGGCAAGAATATAAAACTGCAAGAGGAATGACTGATAAGTGCAGTAGACAATTGGAGAGGCAATAGGTTTCCCTTACACTGACAAAAGTGCATTGCAAACCATTTTCAAATAATATAAGTTATACCTATGTATCTGTCCAGACTGAACAAAAATCGCATGCAAGAAGTTTGGTTTCTCTTTTCTAAAAGAGCTAAAAATTTTCAAAACTATTAAAAACTGTATGTATTTAAAAAATGCACGTGTACTAAGAATAACAGACATACTTATGTCAAAATGCTCTAGAAAAATATTTGAAAACTGACTTAAAACTAAAACATGCCCAGAGCATTACAACCATTGATTGCTTACATGCAGACAACGTTAGGCATAACAGATACAATCATATTCTATAATATGTAGTGATTTTGAAGAGAAGTGAGAAAGCTTTCTTCAGATTTCAGGGCAACATTGCTTACAGTTGCAAAATATGCTCTAGCAGAATTACACGAGCATAGTAACATTTCTGACCATGCTGCCTAAATTATTGCCCCTGGCTTTATTTAAAAACACATGGATCTGACATGAAGATTTCAGTGCAAGCTCATGGAACAGAACTTCAGAATGTTACTCCGTGTTTAATTCAATTTAACTAATTATTTAATTCAATTTATAACTTAATTCAGTTTTATTTAACTGCATTTATAGTTAGCCTCTAGTTCCTATGTGACTTAATTGGGCATAAAAGATAATTATCAAATATAACCGTGCTGACTTTTACAGGAAACAAAATATGACAGCTATCATATTCTAAGAGTATATTTTGAAATCATTAAGTTTTACATTAAACCATGTATTTAGAGAATAAATTGAACTGAAACATAATTTAAATGCAGATCAGATAAGCAAAGCTTTGTCAAATCACTAACCTTTTGAGCTCCTCTTGTATCCTTCAATGCACTTACTAACTCTTCTAAACTTTTCAGTTTTAACTCCAGCTCTAATGCCCTGTTTTCTGCATTTCGGCGCTCCTGCTGGGCGTGCTGAACTTCTTCCAGGATCTTAAGTTTGTCATTCTGTAGCTGAATCATTGTTTTGGAGAATTTTTCCTGCTGTGCTAAAGGCAGAGCACCACTAAACTGTCGCCGCAAAGACTGAACAGTCTGTTGTAGATGTTTGGCTCTATTTCTTCCTTCCAGCCGGGCAAAATATAAGGCTTGATCTCTCTCATCAAGCTTCTGCTCTAAACGTAGATTATGAATCTCCATCTTCTGTAGTTTCAATTTAAGCATATCCAATCTACCTACAGCAGCAGATTCACTACCCTGAAGGGCTGTGATATCTTGATGCAGTTTTGCAATAACTGCTTTTTCATCTGACTGTGCCTAACAACAAAATTGATAGCAAAAAATTATCTTTCATTTTGAATATGTTAAGACAGTTTATATGTAAATATAAACAAGCTATTTTTTATTTTATATACTGCATGTATTTTATTCCACAGAAAATAGCAAGCCTCAGCATCTAACAGGCTTTTAATTCTTCCACTATTGTTTCTACAGCCATAGTTTAGAAGTACAGCTTTTCAGATACTGATCTTAAAAATGGTCTCTTTCCAAAATATCAGAAACTGAGGAAGAAATGTATACCTAAACTTAGAAAATATCATAATGTAGATGATGCAAGTGTTGGATTTAAGGACTCAAACCCTTCTATAACATGAAACCAAATCCCATTAAATTGTTTTACCTAATAGCAAAACAATATAGTAAGTCTATTGCAAATCTTCAATATTTACAAGTAATTTCTTGTCATGTAAAAAAATCTAACTTTCCTGACCATGCACTGTTAATGATAAAGGAATGAATATCAATTAAATAACATGGAAAAAAGCTCAGGACCTGTAATAACTGCACAGCTAGAAATGGAAGAAATTGAGAAGGGAATAATTAATGTAGTATAGAACTTTTGAATGGATATGGGCACTACAAGGACCAGCTTGCTAAGATCCTTCTGAAATACTTTTGCAGTTTTCTAATTCACCGCAAAATTACTTCATTTCTTCTCACTCCAGGAAAAAAAAATCCAAACTGCAGTGTTAATAAAGGTTGAATTTTACCTGATAATCTAAAATTTGCATTCTAAGAGATTCCACTTCCTTATCTCTGTATTGCTGGCGTGCCTCCAGAGCTTCAACTTGTGTTTTTGCTACATCGGACAGTTCTCTTAACCTTCCAGGGAAAACAAGAGTATTGCATCACTTGAAACCACTGAATAACCTATTCAGTTTTTTCTGCATAGAAGATGCTAAGAAAATATACTTAGTATGTTTTCTCATATCAAAACATTTGGATTTCATTTTTTTCAGCATAATTTTCTCTACTACTCACAGTTCAGGTTAAGAAAATTCTTCTTCTGTATTGCCTCCCAACTTTCCCACAGTACATTTTCCTATCCATTGTACAGAAGTTTGCTAGCATTAACCTACTCCAGGAAAACAGTGCCACGGGGTTTTTACCTGATCTAAGCATCTCTGTCCTCTATTTCTCTCCCACTTCAGGGTATAAATACTCAGCATTTTTTACATGCTCAAAAAGTTTCATTCTCAATTTCTTTCTTTCCTTCTCCAAGCCTAATCACTTATTTGCAGTGCCAAAAATCACTGCAAGTAACCCTACAGGCTTTGCTGGTTTAGGAATATAACAGAATTATATTAATTACTCAAAGACAAATGTCCATACCAATATATCTAAAAAGCTCAATTTTTCAATTTATGCAAAGTTAATTTCTTTTAAGCAAATGACAAACCTCCCTCCTACTGTAGCTTTATCTTTGAGATTCGAGTCTTTCAAAATAAGAACTGCTTTCCAATTAGTTCTATGAGATTTAAATACATATAAGGGGGATTGTGGCACAGAAACAAAATCAACCTTAATGAGTTTAAAAATACTACTATAAGTATCTAATTGCACACTTACTCTTCTATCCAGGTCAGCACTTAATTCCTTGTTCAAATTAAAATGAAAAAAATTGCATTCTTTAAGTCAGGAATCAAATGCTTCATTTTCAATGCCAAATTTGGCATATATAAATGCTCAAAAAAAACAGGCATTGAAAATTGTATGTTAGTGATACATAAGCAGTGTATTACCTAAGACTAATATAGTTTAAATGTTCATGTTTCTGAATATACTGCATTCAAAATTTCTTACTTCAACACTTACTTTGATACTTCAATCTTGAGCTTCATCTCACGCTTCTCTAAGTCCATGATTTGTCGTCTATCTGCATCACTTACTGCTTTACTTACACTCTTTGACAGTTCATCTCTTAATTCCTGTTCCACTTTCTGTGCCTCAAGATTGATTTTGGTGAGCTTAAAAAAATCAAAACCAGAAACAAACAAAATGGTATCCTGAGCACATAACTGCTCAAACTCTGCAATGAAACAGCAGTGCCAGAAGTATTTTTTCTTTTTCAGTCATTACAATACACAGTTCAGCTGTGTTGAGGTTGTGTTCACAAACCAATTTCCTTTACTCTCTGCTTAAATATTGTTTTGTTTGCAGGGTTGCATACACATAGAAACAGATACACAAGTTGGCACAGGAAAGGATTCTAAACTAAACACAATTTTTATTAGTGAAGTTTCTTACAAACACTACAGCAATAACTTGCTCTTAAACTAAAATTTAAAATTAAAATAAATTTTTAAAAGACTGTAAACACTTCAGGAAGTGAACAGTCATATTTATATATTTATATATTTCCTATTATATTGGCATGAGAAACACAAATAGAGGTTATGAATGCTAAGAGTCATAATAATATTGTTCTTTTGTTATTTCTAAGAATTTTCTTAATTAAGTGATATTCTTTCAAGCAGCCTATTTTTTCAGGTTGATTATCAAATACTAAATAACCAATGTTGCAATTCAAACTAAAGAGCATTAAGACAGATAACCTGAAAACCTTTACACAACACAGAGGTGTCATAATCAGTACCTACAGTTGTGGCCCATTATTCTGATACCACTTCTTCTTAATAAAAGAACTGATTTCCTAAACAAACAAAAAAAGTGCAGGGTATCCTGATATCTGCACTTCACATACCTGGAAAACTAACAGTAGAATGTTGACGTTGATTTATGAGTTAAAAAGATGTATGGTAGACTTAAAGTTATCAGTTCTTACACTGATCACACTTACAACTTTCATTAATTACATCAGCACTGTCTTGTTATTTTTCTCAAACAAAAAAAGCAATTACACCAGATTGGGAGGCACTGACAACACAAGTATATGAAACAGAAAATGTATGTCCTGGAGCTACAGAAACAAGGCAAAAAGGGATACAGAGGTACTAGTAAGAAAAAATATGGTGTTAGGGGTTCATCAACTCAGAATGAAGATCATCAGACTTAAAAATATCACAAGACAAATAATACATGCAAATGAGAAAATGACAAATGTGACACTAGGGTGCACCACCTGCAGCATTTCTTAAAGAAATAAAAGAAGCCTTTCCGTAAATTATTCCATCTCCCAGATTAACTCAAAGCAAAACAATGTAACAAATATTACTAAAACAACAGAGAAACACAGTCACATGACAGCAAGCTGAAATAGCTAGGTTACACTCTAGCAAACAACATGGGGGCAAATGAATACAATATACCAACACTCCTATCAATGTAAGTATTCCTTTTCTTCCCTTGTGCCTCAATTATAGACAAGTAATGGCACAAAAATAAATGTGTGCAATTCCTATAAATTTATTCTAGAAATTATAATAAAGTCTCCCACTAGTAAAAAATAAATTTATATTAAAAATTTCAAATATGAATAGTATGGACAAAAAACCCTAACAAGTTTAAGACTGACAGGACAGGAATACTAAGGTTCATCATCTTCAATGGCACATGACTTCTATTCCTACACTATAGACAATGTCTGGCATGTGACAGAGGACATAGGCAGCCTGTAACAGAATCACAACACTATAATTTGCACAAGAAATGTAAAGTTCTAACATTTGTTTTAATAATTGGCAATTACAAGGAAAACTTAATTGAAAAGAGATCGTACAAATTAGAAAAAAGAAATAACAGGTTAAGAACAGCCTTTTTTCTTGCAGTCTGCTGATAAAACTAGAAAACTATCTATCAAGATTCTCATCATGTGTTTTATAGATATTAATTAACGTTTAAAATAAACTACTGAAAAATTAGTTGTAATTTTACCAATGTCATGCACATGCAAAATTTCAGCTCAAAGGTAGCTATATTTTGCATCATAAGCTTGTTTATAGACACAAATTGATATTATTGACATAAATAGCTTTTGAAAAGCTCAAAAATATGCTTTTAAGATGTATCAAATCACGTTTTTAAAGCTCAGCAGATTTACCTCAGCAAATTTTGTTTCCAATTCAAAATTACGTTCTTCTATCTGCTTTACAGTACTCCTTAAATGTTCGTACATTCGTTGCGAATGTTCTGCTCTCTGTCTTTCATTTAATTCCTTCATTTCCAACATTGTGATTTTCTTAGAAATGGACAAAATCTCACTGTTGGTTATTGCTTTTGTGGCTTTGTCCATGGCACTGTCATCCCCTGCAAGAAAAAGTATTTAAATTAGGGAATACACAAGCTGACTCAACTATGAAGATTATTTCCACCATGAAACAGAACATGAGTTTTGCTTTACCTGTGTCAGATAAACTTTATCAGAACACCTGTATTACGTTTCTTAAACTGAAGGCAGGGTTATCTTGCCTTATTACATCTTTGAAAAGTATGTAATTTGAATAAAATACTACCATCAATTATGAATGCATATATCTGCAACCATGATTATTGAGACTGATAACTACTTTCAGTGTAGCCTTTCACTTTATCATTAATACAACTGGTAAATCTTCAGGAAACTTAATTTAAAGTCAGTAAAAGAAACAGGGGTGAACGAGTTCTTCTTCAATAATGGGACTGTAAGCTATATAAAGACACCCCAGCTATCAAGAAAGAATACTTTGTTACAAAGTATGAAAACAGCAAAAAGAAATCGCTTTCTTGACAATCTCTGAAGTACTATGACTGACAATGAAGTTAGAACATATTAGAAAGAAAATAAAAAGCTCAGGTGATGTGGCTTTAAAAGGTTTTAAACCCTTGGCCCATTAATCCAAGAAAAGTCAAAGTGGAAGACTTTACAGAGCAAAATATCAAACTTGGTTTTAGTCAAATGAAATATACAAACAAAAAAATTCACCAAGAAAATTAAGACTATTACTGAAAAATACTAAATTACTAAAAAATAGTTTTGTTTTTTTATTTTGGTTATTTTAAGATACATCAATTTTAAAATATTTTCGAATTTTACTTTTATACAGGATATACCATTTCGTTTTTAATGTTGCAATATAACTTTCATACTTGCCCAGTTTAGTCATCTGTTCCCAAGCCTGTTCTACAGTGTGAAGTTTCTCTTTCGTGATCTCCAGTTCCTTATTCAATGAATTGATCTGTGCTTTCAAGGATTCATTCTCACACTGTATGACAGAAAAGTTGCAACATAACAGCAAACTATTTAATTGTAACAGATTTCATGTCTAGTACCACAGATTTTACAGATGTATGTGTGTGATCCATAACATATATATATGGCAACAGAAGGGTGTAAGTTTCCCCAAGTGTAAAATGTTAGTCTTTGTTCTCTGTATCTTGTGACAGCTAATAATACTGTGAATATTTATTACCAGCAACTGTCATTCCTACAGTGTCTAGAATTAGATGAAAAAAAGTATTTGTTTATCACACTAAGCATATCATTAACAGTGGTAAAGAAAAGTACTTTTGGAGGATATTTCATCCCACACAAGATACTTTAATCTTGCACAAAAATACCTATTTGAGACAGGTTGTGCATTTTTTTTTAGTTCTTTAAGGCATCTAAGATGGTGCCAAACATTAGTTTTGTAAATATTCCTTCATTTCTCCAAACAGAAATACAAATTTCCACATTAACCAATAAAAAACTGACTACTTCATATTAATTTTCAATTTTTAGTTTTCTGGACGTATTTTTAGTTGATAAATGGTTGTCTAGTACTATGAAGTTGCTGAAACAGGCAATGCAAGTTTTCATAGACACACAGTCCATAAAATAGACATAGTTGTCATTCATTCTTTACCACCCATGAAAAGTTGGAGATTGTCAAGTGTCTTTGAAGCCAAAATAACAGTTCTTGAAAAGAAACTCCCTTCTACTTCAGAATAAAAGTTCAAAGGAAGAGTTAAATATTTGCAGTCCCTACAACATTTTGCAAACATATTGTGAACAATATGGGGGGTTTTTTGGTTCTTTTTAATGGAAGTAAAATTCTAAAGTTTTACTCTTTTTTGGAACTGAAGGTTTCATTCTTGTGAAAGCTGGGAATTAGTAAGAGCACATACTGTGAGAGAAAGCTTTGAAAGTGTTTACATTCATTCTACCTTCCTTATGACCTCCAAACCTGAAGACGATAGCCAATACTCCTTCTGCCAGCCTTTTTTTAGTAATCAAAGAACTAAAAATAATTTCTGAGGGAACATACCCAAAGCTTAATTTAAAGAACAAACAAACAAAAAAAACAAAGAACCAAAACAATTAACTGAAATGCTTTTATGTCTGCCCTTGAAATAAAATCTGGAACTCTGAGTATGTTTCTTAATCCACCAAAGAATAAAAGGAAAGCCAATTAAAATTCAATAGCAACAGTCAGACTGGCTCAAACATCTCATACCCACTATGAAATTGTTCTAACCAGAGATTTTAGTGCTGAAACTTCTGTTCTATCTTCCTGTTAAGTGAGAAAAAAAAGCAAAGCAGAATGAATGTATAATACTTTTTTTTCCTAGGGGTTAAAACGTAACACAAACATTACCTCCATGTGTTCCATGTTTGTTGTCCGCTGGACGAGCAAATTATCTTTTTGTAACATATCTCTGTATTTAGCAGTTAATGCATTGTACTGCTTATTGACCACTTCTAGCTCAGACAATGGCACACTACCATCCAGCACTTTTTGCAGAGCTGCAATCTTAAAGCAAGCCATTTCCTATGAAAACGATCAACACAATAGGTTACTAAGGTCAGCCAGAAATGTAAATATAAAATTACTCCATGTAAAAAGAATACTACTTAATACAGTGCTTTAGACATTGGTTTATTTTCCTAAATTACAGTTCATTTTTAAAAATCACCCTCAATAAACATTGACAAAATTCTCTGGTATTCCAACTCTCTGGGTAATTTTATCAATAGTTGTCTCTCAAGATACAGTCAAAACATATTTCATAAAATTAATACAGGCCCTAGCAACCTGCAAGGCCAAAAGGTAAGATTTGGTTTCATATGACACTTCAACAAAAAGAATTTGTTGAAGCAACTTCAGAAGGGGAAAACCAACAGGTTTTTTATGATGACCACAGAATCATAGAATGGTTTGGGTTGGAAGGGCACCTTGGAGATCATTTAGTTCCAAACCCGCCTGCCATGGGCGGGGACACCATCCACTACACCAGATTGTTCAGAGCCCCATCCAACCTGGCCTTGAACACTTCAAACAAAGTAGCATCCACAATTTCTCTGGGCAACCTGTTCCACTGCCTCATCACCCTCACAGTAAAGAATTTCTTCCTAATATCTAATCTAAACCTACTCTCAGTCTGAAGCCATTCCCCCTTGTCCTGTTACTACATCCCCTTGTTAAAAGTATCTCTCCATATTTCTTGCAGGCTTCCTTCAGATACTGGAAACCTGCAATTAGGTCACCCAAAGCCTTCCTCTTTTCCAGTCTGAACAATCCCAATTCTCTCAGCCTTTCCTCATAGCAGCCACACCATTTTGGATGCAGTCCAGGACATGTTTGGCTTTCTGGGCTGCAAGTGCACATGGCTGGGTCATGTCCAGCCTCTCCCTCACCAGCACTCCCAAGTCCTTCTCAGAAGAGCTGTTCTCCATCTGTTCATCCCCCAGCCTGGACTGATGCTGGGGGTTGCCCTGACTCAGATGCAGCACCTTGCACTTGCTCTTGTTAAACCACGAGATTCCCACTTCTTGAGCTTGTCCAGGTCACAATGCTTATTTGAAGACAAAGAATATTTCTACAAGATTTGTAACAGCAATTAGGGAGTAACACATTCAAGAATACTAACTCAATTTAAAAAGAAAGTGTATTTTTTTCCAAATTGTAAAAATAAAAATGTGTGCTATTACTTCTACAAACTATACCTTGAATCGTTGCAAGTTTCCAATCTTCCCTGTAACTGCAGTCTCCATATGTGTTATTTCACCCTTTAATTTCTCATTTTCTTTTCTGAGGTGCCATTCCATTTCAAGTAAAGTGGTACACTGCCTTGTTAGTGACTTTTCATTAACTTGTAGAACAGTTATTTTTCTATTATTTTCTGCAAGTATTTTCTTTGTTTCATCAGGATCCATCTGAAGTGCATCGAGTAAATTCTGTAAAACATTTTTGTTACAAGAACCTTGTATAGAAATATGGTAAAGCACAACTACATAGACAAGCTTTCTTGGATATTTTTTAACCTAGGTGAAAAAATTCCATTAACCTGTCTGAAATAGTTTCTTTTTGCTGATAAAACATACGCACACACTCAACACATGCTCAAGCATACAATACTCTAAGAAAAACATGAATCTTCAAAACCATTAGTTTCTGAGGAATACAGAATAGCTAAATACATTCAATTGATTAACTGGAATTTTAACTAATGCTGACATTTTCAAAATTTAAAACAAGAATAGTTCTCTGTATTCACTGTAATCAGTCCTCCCTTTCTATTAGAATAAAAATAAATGCATTGAAACTATTTTCTAAACAGAATAGAAGTCCTGTGGTTCCACATAAACCCTAACAATGTCCTGCTTTGAAGACCAAACCTGCGAGGCAACCACAGGATCCCTCCTATAGAAGCATTTGTGTATATGTGCACTCACATGTGTTTGCATGCAGGTATAAATCTAAGGAGGGGCAGCAGTGAGGAGAGGAAACTATGGCAACTCAGGTCACGGAAATCATGGGAGCTTCAGCTTTGCTGTCGCACATAACAGCTTGCCCAGGCTACAGGTAGTAGAAACTGGGGCTGTTAGAACTCAGCTGTCTAAACATCCACAGTTACTTTCAACACCCTGTGATATCCTTGCCCTGTGTCTGCTTCTCTAAAAGGACACTTGTGGCTGGTATGTCTTTGGTTAAATTTTGCAAGGTTTGGTGCCCAAAGACACCCACAGCCATCTAAAATTGTACGATGTCTGTGATTAGACACTTGCATCAATTCCAGAAACTTTTAAATACCACCAATATTTTTCCATTTTCTTAACGTAATACTGAATTCAGACTTGGTGAAATAAACATAGAAAGATGAATTGTTTCCTGTTTCCTTGAAACACTGAATCATATACATTAACAGTAACATATAATAAGATGCAATTGAAAGTAATAACCTAATTCTTTCTATAAAGGAATGTGTTTTCCAAGGGGTTGTTTTCACTGCTCCTCCTCCCAGTCAAACAACCTGGGTAACAACTGCTGTTAAGACAGCAGTGTGAGTGCAAACAGCTTCAGAAGCTTCCCCACTCCACCATCCCTGCATCTTCTGCACTGATTCTGCTGGACACCACCTCTCAGCACTCCAGACAATGGTCTGCAGGTACTAAGTGCAACAATTAGGGACCCACACCTCAGCTGTGTGATGTGACCTGCTGGGGTCATTTCTCCCCACTACATGGATTAATATCCTGCAGGAAGGCCAGCTGGCACACACAACACCAGAGCAGCTGCACACGTACACAGCACCCCAGAGCACACACAAGAGGTGTGTATACACATCTTCCCTATCTAACAAATTAGAGTAGTGTATTAAAACCTCTTTTCTATATCCTAAAATCTTTTTGGAAAATAAAATCAACAAAATTACTTACAGAATATGCCTTTATTTTTGTAGCATCCTGTTCTTTCTGCTCTTCTAGTTTTTTCATTTCCTCTTTAATATTTTCTGATTCTTTTTGCCAGTTTTCCTTTTGACTAAAACAGTTATGAATTTTCATTTATTACGATGAAAGACCTGATGATTTTTAAAACTAACAGCAACTCTGAACTATAATAAACCAAGGTACTTATTTCAGCAGTAATGTAACTTGAAAAACACATGATAAATTCTAGATGGATTACTGAAAAACAGTATCCTCTGTTTAGGCTACAGCTGGTTTAATGATTAAAATAATTCTTCAGTGTCTTATTTCTTCCTCAAATGTATATTATAATGCAGAGCTACAGATGCCTTACTTTCCTACTTTTTTGCCTGCAAACCTCAGTCTATTACATTTTTTATTTCAGATGCATAGAAGACATAACTTCCCACTCGTTTTGTTACTTTACTGAAAAACACACCCAAAACATAAAAAGATTCAGCTCATTCAGCTTCAGAGATCTCTACAGCAGTCCCCTCCCAAAAAAAGTTAGAACCCATACTTGAATGCAAAAGAAAATGAGACTGAAGAGTCCATCATACCAGCTTCTATTAAAATGCAAAATATCAGTGTAGAAAGCACAATGAAATCCTTATGATAAGATATGCAACATGTGAAGAGTCCAGCAGAAAATGGTTTTGTAGGAGTTTTCTGAATGTTTACAAGGCTAAACAAAATATATGGAGTCCATATCCAAACACAGCAGCACTTATGACATTAACCAACGAACTACTTCAACACAACAGCAAATCTTGTTTCAAAATCGTTAAATATTTAGATAATTGAACTTTCATAATTCAGAAAAGACAGCAATACCTTTGATATTCTTTATACAGCAAGCCTTGTTGATGACGAATTACTGCAAATTTTCGCTTGTAGTCCTCTACTGCATCTTCTAATTGCTTAAGTAACTTTTCTTTGTTTTCCAGTTCCTAATGATTATTTTCCAAATAAAAATATAGAAATTATTAATATACATTTTAAACATGAAACAATTAATTTAAACAAAATGGCAGTCCTTTGTGTTTTCATGACAGATGCTTCTGTCATGAACTGTTTGAACTACAAATATGAAATAGGTATTTTCTTTAGAAGCAATAGATGAAAAAAGTCCAGAGAGCTTTGGCATTCATATTAATAGGTGTCAAATAGTGCCCAATTGCACCGTAGGGTACAGCTCTCAAAGTTCGAAACACTATGACCTGTTGCTAGCCCACAAAGAATACTAACTGAATGTCTAACTGGGAAGTGACATTTTCTTCTCATGTTCCCAAATGCTCTTCTACTTTATAAAGCATAGAGACTTGAAAAATATTCTCTAATGAAAAAATTTAAAAAAATAAAAAATTATCAAAGACGGGAAAAAATAATTCACTAATAATAAAAAGGTAACTTCTTTTTTTACTCCAATTCTTAGAGAATCAATTCTTCATTGCTATATGCCTGTTTACTATGCGTCCCATGGGAATCACTGGCATCTGCTTCAATGTATTTTTGACAAATAATGGAATGAAAATCCGTATAATAAAATAATAGAGACCTTGGTTCTATAGGAAAAAAGTGTTCAAATAAGATTTGCCCATTCAGACCCAAGTGTGGAATCCAGACAATAGGAAGAGAGAATTTTTCATAGAAAGAGTGCAAGCCTGGAAGCAGAAGAGTGGGCAAATATTTAGATCAAAATTCAGATTAAAAAGAATAAATCTGAATTGCTGTCCAAAATTTAGTTAACTATTACCTTTCAGGCTTACAACACAGCAAAATACTTACAGCCTTAAATAACAGAATAGACCAAAGAATTTAGTAGATGTTAGAACATCAAAATAATTTTGGAGAGTTCTCTCATACTGCTGGATTTTGGAGGAATTAGCTACATGTTACAAATATTCTTGGTTTCAAGGAATATATGAGTTACCTGTATAAGACATATTAAATATTCATTCAGAGAATTAATTGTATTAACACTTGAAGGAACCATTCCTTCTGGAAGATTCACTGTTTGGAAGACAACATTAGCACCTTCTGACTGATGTAGTGAGCAAATTTCATTTTTCAGTTGTGCAATCTAAAGAAAGGATACAAAACCATAAAGAAATAGTTCTTGCTATTAGATTAGAAAAAAAGATGGAAAATATATTGCTTTCCTGTGCTACATTCGTTGTTATTAACAACCTAATTAATTTTCACTTATATTCTAAAACATTCTAATACTTCTTAAAATAACATTTTTATAATACTGTGATTTCATAAATCATTAAAGGCATAATAAATTCATTCAAATTTATGAAATTACCCCAGCAATCAGGACAACTACACATATCACCACAGTTTTATTCCCAGTTGTTTAAAACCCAGTGCATACCTACTCCTTTAGTAAGATTAATTTTTAGAAAGAATAATTGCTGTGGTTATTTGACAGTTTTTTCTAAACAAATCTTTGCCTTTTCATTTAATTTAAAATGTCTCCAATGCTGTACCAGTACATAAAACACTGTTCTAGAATATTAGTTTCTGGCAAATCTTTTTGCATCACCAAAGCTGTCATAAAAGGCAAATTTAAATTTGGGTTCTTGCAAGATAATATTCCATTCCTCATTCCTTCACTGAAAGAAGCATTCCACAGAATGAATTGTACAACTTAAAATATATAGGACTTGAGAGAATGATTCATCATTTAAAACACTCAATTTCTGTTTACTTATTTATAAATGACAAATGCAGGACTCCTGGCTTTTTTGAAAAAATAGATCTGTTTTTTTGCACAGCTCTCCCCAGAAGATAGGCATGCTTGGTGTTTAACAAGATAGAATATTCCAAGAATAAAGTAACATTAACAAGAGTAAGATCTGAACTTGAAATGGACAAATGAGTAGATCTACTACATAAATTTCAGTAAGATTTGTACAATTACACTGTTCACATACGCTAAATTCAGTGTCTTACAGATTGTGTGGATTGTTCTAAATTAGCAGAACAGCAACTTGTGAACTACAAAATAAATTATATAAAATAAATTATATACCTTTTCATTTGCATTTGCCAGCTGATTAGACAAACTTGTTGCCTCCTTCTGAGCCTGTTTTAGCTCCTGTCTCAATTCCTCATTTCGTCCTGTAAGCTGGTCAACCTGAGCTTTCAAGTGCACACTAGCATCAAAGATTCCCTCTGAATTCTTTGACTCCATTGCCTAATGCAGTAAACAGTTAATTAAGAAAACTGAGAAAAAGTGCAGAAAAACTTTAATTTGTTCATAGTAAACAAGAGCCCTCAGGTTTAGACTACAGGAAATTAGCAAAACACATGACATTTTAACATTGTAAAATTTACTTATCAATTTCCTGATGGTATATTTGCAATAGACCATGACTAAAATGGTTAAACTTTCCTGGAAAACCCCTAATTTTTTGTAAAATGTTTGAATAAAGAATTTTTTTAAAACATTTCCTGCAGGTCCCATAGAGATCAAAGACAGGCAAATGAACTTTTACCTAAGCTTTATGACTGGGACAACAAATTTGCCAAGGAGAGTTTTACAATAGCTAGTTGAAGCTACGGGTTTTTTAAATTTTATTGGCAATCCCTTCTCCTGTGTATTTTAATTTACCTTGTTAAAGAGGAATCACAAATCACACTAAGAAAGCATATATATAAAGAAACTACTATTAAATTATACAATAACCCAATAACTGAGAAGGACAAGAATACTCTGCAAATCCTATAAAGCTAAATAATACTTTAGAAAGCATGCTTACATGAACTAACCGATCCAGACTAGGGATTATTAAGGATGTTTCTCCTCCCTTCACACTAGGATCCTTCTGCATTTCCTTGATGGCTTGCAATATTTCTTTCATTCCTTGTTCAAGTTGTTTATTCTCTTCTGATAAGTCTTTTACTGTAATAAAAGTTGTAAATGTGTTTTGAAGTGCTGAAAAAATGAGTTAAGGTTTCCTAGGACATTTCATCATGATACTTGTTGGTTAGATAAATTAAAAGAATGTTCATATTATACATACATAGACATAACCAATTAGGAAACTAAAAGCAGAGCTGCTAGGAATATCTGGACAGTGTATCTTATTGATAAAATACCAAGGGAAAAATAATTAAATGCTTCATGGGAACACAATTGACTTCATTGAACCTTCCAGTCTTCAATGTTTACTTCCACTTCAATCTTCTTTAGTGGCGTGTCTGACTTTCACCAGTCAAAAAACATGTCTATCTTGGAAATGTTTGGGTGTAACAATGAAGTATCTAGGAATTGCCTGAACTCCTTCTGCAGACTGAGCAAAATAGAGCATTTAAATTATATGGCTGTCAAGGACTCTCAAGACTCCTACCACTGGTAGTTTCTCATAAAATTCCAATTTACAGCACTAAGCAAGAAGTCTGAAAACTTAGGGAAAAAAAAAACCAAACCTGTCAGGACATTCTCTGCATTCAAACAATATGGCTGTCTTGAAGACACAGGGGTGAACTGCAAAAACTTAAGCAGTTTCACCAAGTCTATTTTGAAAAGTGACAAAGAGTTTTAAGAATTGGCATTCTCTGGGAACCAAATTAAGCTTCTTGTCTAGAGAAATTAGCATTATTTTTATTCCAGAGTTTTGAAACAGTGCACTTCAGCTAGCATACATACATAAGTAAACAACAAGTGGCTCTAATTCCCCAGCACTTCCTCTGAGCCAGAAAAGCTCTATAACAACACAAGTTCTGTAATTGTTATGATTGGGATTACTCACAGACCCTTATTAGGTCTGAATCAAGAAGAAAAACATGAGAGAAAATATTTTAAAGTATTTAGTGTGAATAAACTATGCTTCATGAATTATTACTGATTTAGTAACACTATAGATGTGTATATACACACATACAAACATATACACTAGCAAAAAAAGAATTGTGTTTCTACTAGTCAGATATTTATGATCACAATAATAGAAACAGAACAACTAAATAAGCAAACTATCTACAGGCACCTGATAATATTCCCTAGTTTTAAAACAGGTGGCAACTTACATTTAGATTGAAATTTGGCCATTACAGCTCTGTTCTTCTCTAAATCTCTCTCTCTGTCACGTAATTCAGTTGTAAGATATTCATTCTAAAGAAAAAAAAAATGAAAAACTGTAATTTATAAATTTTGCTATTATAATTTCCATTAAAACTCTGTGGTTAAATGAGAATAAATGCTTGAAAGTATTGTTAATTCAGATATACTCAATAAGAATATGTAAACCAAAATTAGGTGTTATATAAAAGGCAACAATCAAAGAAATAGCCTCATTTTCACAGCAAAAAAATTACCAGGAAAAAAATATTTAAACCATAAATCAACTTCACATAAAATATTTATCCTGTTTAGGTTTTTCTACAAGCTTGTACTAGAGGTACTGCCGTGCTTCTGCAATTCTTTATAACTATTTAGCATACTTTTGGTCAACAAATCTCTGGGTATCTATTCATTCTAAAAAAAACAGCAGTAAATTACTAGTATGGCATTCTACCTCCATTTACACATACACATTGGAAAAAAAAAGTATTTCCAATAGTAACTTCCAAAATGTAAAAAAAAACCTAATTCTTTTCCACTGAAAATGCAATTAGGAGGCATTATTTTCATGGCATGGCTAACACAGCATTTTCAGAGAAACCACAATAGCAAAGCATAGTACTGTAGCATAACAAATCTGAATAACTGAAGTGTCTGATGTATACAGACTTATGCTTTCCATTGATCAGTCAATAGCTCAATAGGCTCAATAGAAATGACATCAGTTTTGAAATATAGGAAAGACCAATCTGCTTATTTTATGCATTGCAAATATTCAATGCAACATTCTTAGATGGTTTCTCCTAGACAAAAAAAATACACAGAATATAATTTTAGCAATTCAATATTTTAGTCCCAGACTTTCAAAATTTTGAAGTACGTATTCATTAAAATTTTCTAATACACACAGTAATTTCTTGCCTAAAATAGTAACAGAAATGGATTCACTGGAATAATTACACAAGGGTATCCCATATAACACCGTCCATAACAAAATACGTATTCTTGGGTCATGCAGCAGTTGGAATAGTGGTCTGGTACAGACCAAAAGTCTGTGAGGCTGTGTAAGTTGTAGCTCTGGTGATATGGAAATATTAGGAGCTTCATAATTACATACTTGTGATTAAATAGTTGCCACTCTATCACATGCGTTGAACCTAAATGAACCAGAAAAGATTTCCCACAGCCTTTCTGTTTTCAGCTATAATTTTCTCTGACTTCAGAAGTTCAACTGGTGCTACTCTATCTGCAAGTGTGTTTCTCCCGTCCATGTTACATCAGCTGCTAGGCTGTATCTACAAGAACTATAGAATTTGTCTTCTAAAAAGTATTAGAAATTATTCATTTTTGGATTTTTAAAAAGCAGCTAATAAAAGCACCTAGATAAATATTTGAACAAATATTTACAAAATAGGAGGTTTTGAATTTTTGAAAGAGAAATACAATAAATGTTTATAAACTTGCTTTATGAACCTACCTTCGCTTTTACTTCAGCAATGTCATGTCTACTCAAGAAATCCAACTTCCTAGTATTCTTTCCCTTCTCTTCAGTAAAGCTATCAGTCATCTGCATATTTTCAGCATCCAATCCTAAGTGCAAGTAGATATACAAGTAATAAATTATTATGAAATTTTAATTGGTCTCCAAGCAAAGGGATATATTCCATTTATTATATCGGAGTTCTTGTTTTCTATCTTTCCATCTGAGCACATTATGCTACCCTGAGTGGCACAGAATTGAAATTTTAAGATTTTTGAAACACGTGAATTAAGTAGATTTACTGGAAATTTTGGAGAAATCATCCTGCACCCATTGCAAGGCAACGACACAAGACTCAGCGATGCATTACAAGTCACCACAACTCAGAAAGATACTGGACTGTAAGACTAGGAAATCCAAAACCACTCACCTCTTCCTACAGATTCAATGACATGTATTTAGCCTTTTAATTTAAATAAATGACTAAATATAATATAGCTACAGTGACAAGTATAGACGGAATGTTTTTGAAAGGACAGCTTATAGTAAAAACATCCTACCCATTGTTGCAGCTCTTCTTCCTTTCTCTTGAGCCAGCTTACGAATGTGTTTTTTCAGTTCAATTCTTTCCTCTTCTAGTTTTTCGATCTGCATATTATTATTCACGGATCAGTGTTCTGTTTTGTTCAAATACATTCTTATTACATAGCTCTTGCACAAAAATAGGATTTATCATTTACCTCTTGCAAAAGAATCTGGTTTTCAGCTCTGTATTGCTGCTGTTTCAGTGCTCTGCTGTTTCTGAATTCATTTAAATCAATCATTGTCTTTGGCTCAAGACCTAAAACAAAGTATGTGATGCACGGTTGTTCATTTAGGAGGAACATTAATGTTAGTTAATGCAGTTAATTTACATAGGAACATAACTGGGCAAGTAGAAAACAAAATTGTTGATAGTTGAATATGTTTCAACTATCTATACAAATATATAACTATAACACACGTACACATATTATACTCAATGTTATAGGACCAGAAGAAAGCTCAATTTTACCTCAGTTACTCTAGACCCAAAATGCAATAAAGTGGCACCTAAAATTACTTTTATTTACGTTTAAATTCTTCTATTTAAAAATAAGCCTGTCTGAAGTTTTTTGTGTTTTTCCACCTAGCATTACAACTTCAGGATATTATGGTTTCCAAATACCATATTATGAAGTTCATTATGCAGTATGTGGTTGAAGAGGAATCAAAACCAAATAGAGAACCTATTCTCCTACTTTGCTCAGTCAAAGAAACCTGTAAAACAAGTTCATTCATACAGCTTGTCCAAACTAATTAAAACTACTTGGAAATATTTGCAGAATAGATCAAATTATTTGCAGTGACTTGGTATAGTAAAAAATTTCCATTATAAAATCCTATTTCCGTTTTTACACAAGTAATTGAAAACGTACTGGATACAGCATACCTAAGCACTCTCTGAGTTCTTCATTTTCATCAAGAAAGTCATTTATTTTAAGTTCAAGTTTATTGACTTCCTTAATTAATGATTCAATCTCATGTTCTCGTATTTTGACTTGCCTTCTTAAATCTTTGATTTCAGCAACGGCCTCTTCCAAACCATATATTCCCTGTAAAAACCCCAACGTGAAGTAAAATCAAAATAACCAATAGAAGACTTCTTAAAATAAATAATGAATCTTTCTTTATTACACAGACATGAACAAATGTTTTTCAACCTGTATCATTCTTCTGCACTATGCTTAGTGGAAAAAGTTACTGAATAAAAAGCAGATACTATAAATCTGTCTGACTACAGAGGAACCCGCGTATTTCAAAAGTGAGTCCTCCAACTACATGAAGAATCTTATCTTGAGTGTTCAACTACTGTTCAATTGTGAACAGGAAGGGAGGGCAGGGCATGACAGGGAAGGGCATCAAAATAACATATTTAATTTTTAGTTAGAACACAATTAATAAATATGGAAGGACAAAACATGAATATTCTGTCCACTCTGACAAACTCTTTACCAGTTCGTAATCTCTCATTCTTTTCAAAGTCTCAACAAGCTCTTTGTCCTTTTCTCTAGCATGTGCTTCTGCCAATTCTGCTGATTTCTCAGCCTCCATAGTTCTCTCTTCTAGCATTTTTAACTTCTCTTGCATATCCCCAATTTGATTCTGCTGAGAAAGGGATGAGTGACCTGGAAAGAAAAACCTTGATGTTTACAACTCAACTAGGAATTCTTGCTATCTGACAATAATCAAGACAGAAGCACTTCAGAAAACATTATAAAGGAGATCTCAATTTCCTGCTCTTTTTAATTAGACAATTACGAGAGACTATAAGAGGTTGGGTATTTTTTCCCCAGTAGTTCCTTCAAACACTATTTATCATAAGTAAGTACACAGAAGGGACATCAGAATTTATTTGGAATTGCAGGCTATTACTCCTTTTCAATTCTTGATGGAGCTGAGACCTTATATGTTAAGCTCTAATTTTTAGAGCTTAGGTATAGATCAGGTATAGTTTTATTATCCATAAAACCCACCGAGGTACTCTGAATAAATTTAAACTATTCATGAGTGTTGAATAAAAGGAAATGAAGAAAAAAAATTAGACACTAAAATTACTCAAATACTGCAATTATTTTTTTCCTGTATTTCTAAAAAATAAAGAATGCACAGTACATTTGTGGTTTCTGATTTTTCTTTCCATTGACATTAATACAAAATAGTCATGTTACCTTTATCTTTCTGGAGCTCATTTTTTAATTTCTCAATAACAAATGCATTTTTCTCCATTTCTTTAGTATACTGTTCAACTTGCTCAGTAAGCAATCTTATCTGAGCATCTCGCTCTTGTACACCCTACACATGCAAAAAAAAGAAATTCCATTAGAAGATCCTTCTTTACTGACAGGCAAACTACCAATACAGAATACTACACAGTAAATTAAGCAATTACATGTAGCTAATACAAAACAATTCACAGAACATCAAATATACTATACTTACAACAGAGAGTTCAGCTATTATCTAGAAGTTTGGTATATAAATGCAAAGCAAGAAAAAGAAAAAAAAAAGTAAAAATAAAGCACTCAAACACAGAAAAAAAAGAAGCATTTTAGTATAACAATTTTAAATGGAAACAGTAGTCTCACAGTTTGCCAATGTTAGATGCAAAGTTTCAGGTAATACAGGTTCCTTGCAGCTTCCTCATAAACAATTGCCATTGGCAATTGAGAGATACAAGTCTAAGATTGCAAGGACTAACAATCCATCATACAAGATACGTGAATTGCAGACAACCTTTCAGCAAGTCATCTAACATCTAAAAATTCGTATCACACCTTGTTCTGCCTGTTCGTAAGAACACAGACTGTGAAAGTGGCTTCTATTTATACTTTACTATTTCTGTGCTTGTACATGAACTTTAGAAACAACATAGTAAGTTTAATGTTACTTTTCCTGCCATGAATATAAAAAATGGAAAAAGACAAAAAAGAGACTTTTAAAAAATTACAGGAATTAATAGTAAGAAAAATCTAAAAATCCAAGAGCGCTGTCCTTACTTTATACCAATATTCTGAAAAACAAACTCTCAGGCTTTCTTACAAATATGACCTCATTTAAAATCTAAAGGTACAGAGCTTAGCAAAGTTGTAAAGAGCTAAGCATAACCCTTTAGAACATAAACATACACTGAATGATAGGAAGCTCAATCCATTTCAAGTAAAAACTTGAGCAGTAGCTTGATTTAATTTTCAAGTGTCTGCTTAAAATACATGCTTATTTCCACAAGCAGTTCAAAATGCCATGCTAATAATGGTACTCCCAAAAAAGCAACCTCTACAGTCATCTAGTCAGATAAAACTGAACAATTGCTTATCAAAGTTACTTTCAGTGGCCTTCCTCTTCTGATATCTAAGGCTGATCTGTACTTTAGGGGTTTTTTTCTCTTGAGAAGCTATCTGTCACTAGGTTTGGAAGATTACATTAAAAAATCTCACCATACTGCTCAGTCTACAAGAACCCAAAATATAACACCAAAGTCATTACACATCTATTTCAAAAACTTGAAGCAAGGCAAAAAAATATCCTGGAATCAGAGAGTATGCTTTCCATAATGAATATTTCAGGATTCCTGCTGGACCACATTATTTTT
>VZRZ01003213.1:856721-961252 GCA_013398175.1 Climacteris rufus | reverse complement strand
GGGGGAAGGCTGATTATGTTTTACAATAAAATGGAGACATTCAAAAATCAAAGAACTATGTAATTTTGCATGAATATGAGAGATACACAAATTCAGCTAGCTAGCTCTATCATATGCTGAACCACAGACTTAATTAGATGGGACAAATGAACATAGAAGATTAAGCACTAGGTAAGACTGCTCCTTAACTAAGAAATTTAGTGGACAGAAACTAAATTATATCTTAGATGCATTACATAATAGTTAAAAAAGATAAATATGGAAGTAACAGAAGCAACTATCAAGAGTTCAGGTCATACATACAAAGAAGTTTCTTTTGTACATTGTCTTTGAAGCAAACTTAGTAGTGGAATGAATTGACCTGTCCCATACTTCTCAAACATAAGTATTTGGTATTTGCAAACTATGAAAGACTAAACATATATTTGGTCATTAACATATTCAATGAATGGTGATTTCTATGTGTGTAATTTCTCACGTGGACTGTACCTGCTGAAGGGACAGTATACTGTTTCTGTCTACATCAAGTTGGACCATTTTCATCTTCTCTTCCAAGTTAAACAACATTTGCTGATACTCTAGGAGTTCATCATCTTTTGAAGCTAAGATTTTCTGAAAAGAAGATAAAATACCATTAGAACACTTGCAGCAGTTCCAGCAGTATCCAGAAGTGATAAAAAAGTATTCAAAAATACCTTCCATTCTTCAACTTTTGCATTTACAGCTGCCATGAGCGGATCTTCTTCCTCATTCTTTGCTCTCAGCTGGTCTGAAAGATCCTGAACCTAGACATGCCATTTGAATGAACACCACATCACAAACAGGTTTGGGCTAAATCAGTGTACATGTACAAACACACTACATCAAGCACATAACGTTTAACAGATTAGCATTACAGCAGCAAGGGAATGACTTTTGAGAACAGTGTATAACTAACATTTTATACAAAAAAAAAATGTGATATGAAGTCAAGTTTTAAAATATGTACCACATTCAAAGATCACATTACTTTTAAAGAGCATTATTTAGAAGAGTGTGTGTTTTCAACTATAGATTGAATCATTTAATTTAAGCTAAAATATTAAAACAGAGTAGAAACCTCAAAAAAATTACATTAAATAATGAGTCAGGTCTTACCTGAAATTTGTACCGATCTTTCTCTTTTCTTAACTCATCCATAATAATATCAGATTGTTGTACAATTAGTTTCATTTTGCTATATTCATCAGTCATCTTCTCCATTTCTTGCACTGATTCCTCAAGATTTTTCCTCATTTCTTGGTTTTGAATGTCTAACTTCTCATTAGCTTCTGTCAAATTCTGAAAAATCAAAGAAAAAAAATGCTTTTAGAAAGTGCCCATCTTAATACCTGAATAAGAAATTGGAAGTCTTACATAAAATTAGCACAAAAAAGAGTATTTCACCTGCAGGTTATCAATTTCAACAAATCCAAACAGCAAATAAAAGACATATTTTCCCTTGTCAGTAACGTCATTACCTCTACCAGATCCATAGATTCGAGTACATGCACGACAGAACTCTACTACATTATCAATTCCCTTACTCCACGTGACTTTATCTGTAAACTGATACAGTGTTGTGAAAAACACTATGGTCAGTAAAACTCCAATAGATACTCAACAGCATACATAGATTTTTACCTGAATTTCATCCAAATATTGGACAAGCTCAGAGCTTCTTTTGGACAACTGTGATCTGTAATCAGAAACCTCTCCTCTTCGTAATGGAACGGCTTCTTTTTGAGAATCTATTTGCCTCTGATAGTCAACTACATCCTGCCGCAATTGTTCATTCTGCACAAAAAGCAATCCAAACTTGAAGCTGTTTCTAAGAGTTGAAGACAAACTTGTGGCATTTCTAGCAAGCTAACACAAAGAGCTAAGACACTCAAAACCCATTCAAATTCCTACAGTCTGCTTTTAAAAATCTTAGAAGCCTCACCTTTTTCTTCATGCGCTTTTTCTTCATATTAAAAAGGAGAAAACAAGACCAAGAGAACAAAGCATGAAAAATATTAGGAATCAGCTCTGCCTTAGGAAGACTAAATATTAATCAACTTGGAGACAAAAGCAAATTAATTGTCTATATAACTGTGTGTGCATGTACATACATACACACACATATGTAGAAGTATACTTCGACAAAAGATTCTCAAGGTTTTACCCCAGGACAATAATTAAACAAATCGACTTGGCAATAATATTTAAGAAATACACTAAAAATTCAAAACCCAAAATCCAAGCAAAATTAATGCATAGTAGAACTATGCAAATTGAAATGTAGAGACTTCTGAACTTCAATTAACTAGGTGTCATTGGAGCGGTTGTACTATGTATTTACTTTGCACTAGTAACCAGGACATGTTCCAAAATGAAATATCAGGCCACACCAAAATTTATAAATACAGCAAGACAGTAATATATTTATAAACAAAGTTACAAATATAGTAACTCAGCAATAATTTTTGCTAACCTCTCTCCTGAATCTGATGTTTTCATTTTCAGCATCTTCAATTCGAAGAGCAAGCTACAAGACAGGAAATCTTTATATATATCACTAACAACACAGAGAATTCCAGAAACAAAAAAATAAAACCAACAAATGCACAGCAGTCCTAGTTTGTCAGTGTTTTGTTGTTTTTTTCATTAAATTTCAGAGGAAGTTTTCAAAACATTTGTCAAAACAGCTTTTAGAGATGTCAGGCTCAAGTCGTTTTACCTGTTCATTCACTTTCTTCTCTTTTTCCAATTCTTTTTCTATATCTGTTAACTGTCGCTCTTTTTGTTCCAGTTGTTTTTCCAGTTGGTGGATCTCATCACGCAAAAAACGAGTATCCCGACCACCAGCAGATCTTTGTGCTATCTTACGAGTATTAAAATAACATTATAAATATAGTAGATATTAAAAATAGAAAGAACTGAAAAAAACAAAGCAGATACTAAGACTAAAACAAAAGGGATTTTTCAAGTATAAAAAATTCAAGTAATTATTCACCCAAAACTGGTGCATATTCAAAAAACAATAAAAAATATTTGCTAAAACATAGGGCTATTTAATCTCTTTGTAAGGTTAAAATACCAGTCTAAAACCAAACTATTTTAAAACCCCACCAGAGCATTCTATATACTAACAAAATTTTAAAACATACCTCTAGTTCATCTTGAAGTTTCATCACCTTTGTTTTAAAATTATTTTCTGTTAAAATAGAACAGATATAGTGAATTACCCAACAAGGTAAAAAGCACATAAAACAAAAATGGTTAACCTTAGTCTTTAAATATTTGGCTTCATTGAAGCAATTGTCTTCAGAGCAGTTGGTATTTTGTCCAGTTCCCTAAACCTAAAAGAATCCACAAAAGAAAACAACAGTAACAGCAAAACCCTAAAAAGTATATTTAACGAATCATTTAGGAACAGCATAAAAAAGCTTGCTTACCACATTTGGCTTGCTCTTCCCCGGCTCTTTCAACTTCTTCCAGTGCCAGTTCTACCTCTTGAGTTTTCATCTGAGAGAAGCAGCATAGTAAGCAAAGCAGAAGTATTTACTACTAATATAAATTAAAATACTGTTCTATAGATCTCATGTTTAAAAAAATGAAAATATTAATTTTGAGAAAGTTGGTTGCATTTTCCATCTATATAACAATTTTAGTGCAATTCACTTCATTTCCAACTACTAAATTCCAACAGCTACAAGCAGGTGGTCTGGTGCATCTAGCATATAAATTATGCTATTACTTAGGAGTAACCAGTGCAGTCAGGAACGGGGGAAAAAAAGAATAATGATCCTTCCATTTACACAAAAAATGCATCTGCAGAATCGAAGAAAGTGAGGATTAACACAAACCTTCAATAGAGACTGAGTAATTTTAAAAAGGTGTATCAGTTTTTCTGGAGTTTCAGTTTTTAAGTCTTTCCCATCAATCTGAGGAAAGAGAGAACAGTGGTTTTACACTAGTATCAATGAAATACACAAGGTAAATCTTTCATGTATGTGAAGGACCAGAGACAGTTTAGAGAAGAAGGTATAACAAAACCATTATGTTCTCTTTATCCTGAGCACCTTGAACATGATGTCCAGCAATCTGTCCGCTAGTTCCTCTTGACGAGGCAGAGTATCTGGATCAACTTTCATAAGCTTCTTCCAATCTAAAATGGGTGCCATATTGAATTTATGATTTTGCTCCTGGAACAAAGATTAAAGTAACTGTTATCAGGTACTATCAGTGCCAGTCAATTTTAGGTCTGATGACCTAACGGACCACTGAACCCCACTAGATGATTCTAGTGACTGTATCCATTTGTAACACCAATCAACATTTTGTTCACATTTTGATCTATTGCAAACTAGGAGGCTACAATAAAAGTATTTTTTCTTTGAGTTAAAAAATACACTATGCATTTTCAAGGAATTTTTAAAACCACCATCAAAGATCAGGACACACGTGAAACCTGTATTTTAACTGCAATATCCTTGTTTTCTTCCCCATCTCTTACTGTGATATTTTTATGCTAAAGAACAAACACAAACAGATGCCCTCTGACCAGCCCTGGTAGGATAGACATTTCCTTACAGTCTCAAAAATCATTATTTCTAATATTTAAAACACAATCAACACCTTCTTTGATTTGATGCTGTGAGTACCCACTTCTTGACATTGTATTAAATATAATTTCTTTTTGATTAGAATACTTGAATTGACAAAGGACATTAATCAACCTGGAAACTGAGAAAAATCTGATCAGAAAGTGGTGAAAAGTTTTCCTCTACTGCTTACCTGCTGGTTGCTGTGGGCCACAGTGACTTCTCACATAACAAAGTCAACGTAGTATCTGAAAAAGGCAAAAGGGATTGGAAATCTTGGATTACTCTGTTCTCTGGAGCTATCTCTAGCCTTTCTGATCAATATTTCAAAAAGTAAATTCTGCCAAGTTTAAAACAGAACACTTTTAATCTACTTATTGCCATAAAGTATTAACATGGCATGAATATTTAAGAAAAAATAACTAAGAAATAAAACTAACTAGAATAATAAATGCAGTATTATTCAAAAAACTAATGACACAGCAGGGGTAAATATTTTATAGAAGAAAATCAAGCTCCATCAATAACTTCAAGAGTGCTCCACACCGAGCACAGTATTTTGAGATCTGGTCCATCACGCACCCTGTTCATCATTCAGCAGTTTAAAGAGAACTGACACCTCCTTCCTTAATATAAGGCTGAAACTAGTCCTACTTTCCAAAACAAATATGCCTAAGCATTCTGAAAGAAGAGTTGTAAAATCTGTAAATCCAGCTGTATGCTTAAGGGAGGATTAAAATGACCCTTTCTTCATCTTTTCTGAATAGGTGAACTACGCAAAAGCTCCCCTATATTTACTATATTTTTTCAATGCTTGCTAAACATAAAATATGCATTACGTTCAATCTATGACTTTGTAAGCATGACACCTTGTATACATTTTTGCTCTGCTGCTTTGTTGTAAACGGCAGAGGTATACAAGTGACACTTTTACTTATTCAGTTAATCAAATACTACTTGATTTCAATAACACACTTGTCTAAGGATTGGAGTTTTTAAACATATTCATTTTTTCTTAAACAATGAGATGGAAAACTTAGGAGGTTGAAATACCCAACAATCAAAACTATTGTGAGAGCAAATACACAGCCTCACTACTGTGAAGCTTTTCCCACCTTCCATCTCTCAAATATCTTTTTCTCTTTACTTACAAAATAATGTCTTAAGAAAATATCAGTCCTAACATTTTATCCAAAAGGAGAAGTATCTGTACATAGACAGCCGAATCCAACTTGTTGGGAGACCAGCCATAGTAAGGTATGGGGGGCACAATCTATGCTTGGAGTATGTTCCACAGCATGTATATACTGTGATAGAATTTATTTAATTGAAGAGTTTTCCACAATAAAATTTAGTTCATGCCTTGCCCTCCGCTAAAACTTGTGGTTTTAGTGGACAGGTGATCTGTGTGGTGAGGCACTGACATCACAGGTTTACAAAATGTGTGAAATAGATGGGGATTTGATATTAGCTAACACAAGATTTTCTTGACTTATTCAGGGAATCAAACGTAGATAAAACGGCAAAATTCAGCGAAGGCAGACAGAAAAGGATAGGCAGAAAGGTGGCTATGTTCAAATAATACTAGAACAACAACACCCTGGTCTGACTACAGCAAACCTCAACTACGCTGAGGGAGCTAAGCTCACACGGTGATACCTTATTATCACAGTGAAATCAAGCACCAGTAGGTACAGCCGTGCTTTTCCCACTAAGGCATAATGGTCAGTACAGAGTCACGTACACTCGAGCAGGACAGAATAGACAAAATACCAGGATGGAACACGGGAGAGGTGCAGTAACTCCGTATTTGTTTACTATGGGTAACCCAGTTTAAGCTACTTTTGACTTTCAAATTGCATTTACCCGAAGCAGCTCTGCGAAGCACTAGATCTTAACTACAATGCCCCAAATAAGGCAGAATCTTTGCAGGGTTCCAATTTTCTCCTAACTGGCATATCCCAGCCCCAGGAATGCTACAGTGACACCCTATGACCCCTCCAGGACACTGCTAAGGCAATTTTTCGTTCCGTTTCACTCCAACTCTGCTGAATTAACAAACTGCCTCATTCTACGTTCGCCTTCACAACGAGGCACAGCTGAAAGCAGACACAGCGGGACGCTCCTCTCGCGGGCTCGGCACTCCGGCGCCGCCTGCGCCCGGACGCGCTGCCCGGGACCCGCGGCCGGCCCGCGGAAGCGGAGCCGCCCCGCTGCCGGCCGCCGTCCCCGGCCCGGCTGCCCACGGCGCTCCCAGGAGAGCCAGGCCGCTCCAGCAGGTTCCGGCCTCGTTGCCTGGAGCACCCCCCACCCCGTGGCCTCACCGGTCCCGGAGGATGGCGGTGGTCGCTGCCAGGCGACGCCATCAGACTTTCCCGCAGACCCGGATACTCGTGGGCACAGGGAAAGTCAGTGCTCCCGCGGCACCCACAGACAAGCCCCACAGCGCCAGGCGGGCTCTCCCGGTCCCGAGGGGCAGCCAAGCGGGCAGGATGCGATCCCGATCGGACGCGCCGCTTCGCCGGGCTAACGTCCCGGAGCAGCGCCCCTACCAGCGTGCGGGCACCCCGGGACTACAGCTCCCAGCACGCCTCGGGGCCGGCCGCACCGCCCTCCTCTTTCCCGACAGCGCCTGCGGGCCGCAGCGCGGAGCGGTGCGCGTGCGCTGTGGGCGGCGGCGGCGGAGTGCGCGGTGGGCGGTGGCTCCAGTGGCGGGGTTGTGGTCCCGGCGTTTGCTCCGGCCTCAGGTAGGGCGGGCACGGCGCGCTGCGGCCGCACCCCCGGGACGGGCCTTGGGGAGCGGGGCGTGGGTCCGGTGTAGCTGCTGCCCGCGGTAGTTTGGGTCCTCTCTCCACCGGCCGTGCCTGCCGGGCTGCGGTGCGGCCTCGACCCCTGACCATGCCGCTGGCTCGGCCGCCTCCGCCGCCAGCCTGCCCTTACATTGCCTGTCTCGCCCCAGCGCTGCGGGCAACGCGCGCGTTCCTGCCCGGCCGGCTGGAGCGCTGCGGGACTGCCCGGGTACGTGAGTGCTTTGGGGGTAGGCATGGAACAGGGCGGGAGGGGGCAGGAGGCAGCTTGGGGAGTGGTAACAGTGCACGGCAAAGATCACACCTATAAACTACTCGGATCCTTTGGGTACTGCTGGCCAGCAAGTCTGAATTTTGGTATCGGTGGTCTGATAGCCCAGGAAGTTTGGGATCCTGTGTTTTAGTTAAATGGGTGTGAAGACGTCCTTTCAAATAAAAAAAAGGAAAGCTAGTAACTATTTGAGGTGGGTTTATGTCTTTGTATTTGTTCATTCAACAGCTGTGGAGAGCTGAAGAGGATTTGTTTTGTTCTGTTTTCTTCTTAATGGTAAGAGAAAGGTGATCGTAGTGTTACCTTTGTACTTTTGCCCTTTTTTGGGTTATTCATTGTTTTAATTTTCTTTGCTATCTCTTGATCAGTGTTGATATTTAATGAAGGCTGACAAGGAGCAAAATGCCTTACACTCCTGATAGTTATGCAATTAGTTCCAGTCACAGCATAATTCGAAAGGCTTCTATGTCTTAGCCAGGGATTGGTTAATTATAGTTCCATATTGGGTACAAAAAAAGCAAACTCTCTAGTTAGGGTAGGGAAAGAGACTGGATTATATTTAATGAGTGAGTAATGTTACTAAAAATAAAATTAATTATGGTTATGTGTAGAACAATGAATTTCTTAGTAGCTGGAACTTTTATAGGTGGAGGAAGTGACACAGAAAATAATGGCATTTAACAACAAAATAAGTCATCGGGAAATGGATCCCCCTGTGGCAGAGAAAATAATGCATTCATAGGATGCTTCTGTATAGGACCTTTTTTTTAATCCCCTTCATCAGGTTAACAAGCTGGTAAGGCCAGTATAGCTGTTTAATGTGCATCAGCATTCTCGAGTGTTCTGCTACAGAACTGACAGAAAACACACTGGTGTGTGTACCATATACTGGTAATGAAACCACATCTAGGTTGTAATTGTGTAGTGCAACTCATCAGGCAGATTGGTGCAGAAGTAAAAGGTATTTGGATTTGAGGTAGGCATGGAAACTCCAAAAGTTTCCAAAAAAGAATGAAAAGAATGGAAGTATTAACCCCACACAAAATGAGAAGACATTTAAGATACATCATGGTTTGGACCAAGTAAATTAGTTTTTCCTCTTGTTCTGCATGACATCACTTGATGAACTTTGTATAAGTGGATCTTCTTTTAGTGGGAATAGATGCTTATAGTTCTGGAGCCAAAAAATTGTTTTAGCTCCATAGTGTATGATTGGACCTACCCTGATAGAAGAGTTAGGCATACATGTTAGACCACAGCTTTGATAACAGTATGCCATTGCAAAGACCTAATAGAAAAACTGCACTATGAAGGACCTAACAGAATGTTATTTAAAATACCACAAGAAATCGTATACAGACACAGCATACTAGGTAAGGACACATGGAGCAGAGTCTAAAGGCTGTGTTTTCAGCTTATACCTCACGTGTAGCTTTTGTTCACTTGTTCTTTGGAGTTAACAAGCATGCAACAAGCAAGTTTCTGCTGTTGCATTTCTAGAATACCAAGAGTGGTGATCAGTATTATTTTAGAGACACTATTTTTGCATCAGTGTTCTGTGAGGCAACAAAACATGTTTTATGTGGTTACTCTAAATAGAATGGGTATTATTTTGTTACTGTTTGAATGTAGCAAAAAAAAACCCAAACAAACCAAATCTAAGACCCCTAAAGGTTTGACATTGAAATGTGAGATTCTATTACTGATTTAAGTTATAAAGTACAAACTAGACCTGTATGGTTTGTACTTCAATTGACTTGTAGCAGTTGCATTAAACAAACTGAAGTTAAACCACCTGCTTAACCAGTATCTTCATCCCACCCATTTTAAATTGTGTTACATTTTGGTATTTGTTTGTATCAGAGTAACCTAAAATGTCCTGAGTGTTAGTTTAGCTGCTTGGTTGCAAGCAGGCTCTTCAGTCTTTCCCCTTGGGAATTTCTTAATCTGGCCTGCAACATATCTGACTTTATATCAGAACTGCCAGTCCTCTTCTTGTTAGTCCTTCAGAACCACATGAAGAGAAGGCTGGAAGGCATTGCCTTCCTGGGTAGTGAAGAGTACTTCATATTAGTCTTATTCCTCTTGATCTGGTAGTATTTGCAGAGGAAGGTTTTCACAATAAAACTTACATTTATTCTGTTCTAGGATCTCAGCAAGATGAAAGGGAAATCCAGATGTGTTTTGTGTTATTTCTCCTCTCATATTCCCAAATACTGCTTGCCTTCTAGATCAGATTCAAACCCAATCATTTAAATCTCAGCTGTGCATCTAAATTGTTTCATACTGAAGTTGTACCTTGCAGTGACTTTTTAAAGAGAAGATAAAGTTAATGCCTTTGTTGAAAGGGGCAACAGAAACAAAATTATGATCTCTCTCTGTCATTAAACACTTGTATCAAATCAGCAGAAAGAATGTTCAAGTTAGCCAAAGATAAACAAAGGTTAGCAAGTAGGCAGTGCAAATTAGGATATTAGCTGAGCCTCAGAAGCTGAATTAAAATGCTATTTTTGTGACTGTACTGCTGGTTTGTATATATCTCTGCCGATACTCATCTTTTCAGCTGCCAGCTCGTAGATGAACTTGTTGCTCACCTGCTTAAAAAGTAAAAGTAACCCTAGGAGTGGTTTTAACACCTCTTTGTTTTCTTCCTCCTGTGATAATTTGAAGGTTTTCTGTGTGAACTGTAAATACGTTTTAAACAGTTCAGGACCTTCAGTGGTTATTCAAGTTGATGTCTCTAGAGTAAATAAATCTTCAGAAATGACTGATTATATTTAGCAAATAGGCACAACTCATTCTTAATAATACCCTTTAATGTGTAAAAGTGTCATTACCCAGTAGAATAAAAAAATTTAAATGTATGTTTAAGTTTCTAAACTTAGATAGTAAGATGTGCCTAATGGACAGAAACATATTTGCTCTTGCAGAGGCCTTTTAATGTAAGGTGGCAGATAGCTAATTATGGAGTGCTAAATAGCTTTTGGTGTTTTGGGATTACAGCTGTATTCTTGACAAAATACACACTTGCCAATTTTTTCTAAATTCTAGTGCACAGAAAATTGCTTCCGCACTCCCAAATTTCCCAACTGAGGATACTCTTAGAACATCATTATTCATTTTTTATTTGTGACAGAGGTTTTTTATTGCAGGCTACTGTATCTTGTATGTTTTTTCCACCAGTCACTCTCATGACTATGCGATTTCTGACTCTCAAGGCTTATCTTGCTGTTTATTGTTTTCAGCTGTATAGTCTTCATGGCATGGTTAGATAGTGTTGTAATTTATAACATCCAACAGAAGTCTTTGTAAAAAGTATGTGTCTGTCCTGATTTCATCCAGTCAAATGGACGTGGCTGTGCACTAGTCACGAACTGTCAGTCACACACCCCAAGGTGTACCCAAGGGGTTGTTAAGGTATCTGAGGGGCAGTCTTAGAAGCTGTGAAAGTAGCAGGTAGGTGAGGTGGAAAAATCACTTGAGAGATGGTCAGTCTGTTTGCATGTGTTGGACTAGACAGTGACATGGTTTTTTCCTCACAGCAAGTCTGTGTTAACAAAGAAGTTGTTAAGCAGCTTTTTAGAGGTGTTTTATCGATTACGTCCATGACTGGGAGTGGTGAAGTACTGGCACTTGCAAGACCGTACTTGGTTTGATCAAGATGTCGATTGGGTAAGAGGGTGAATATATGCACTCACATGGTGAGGAGCCCAGTCATACCAAGGCTTCAGCAGCCTCTTGCATATCTGTGATTTAAAAGGTTCTCAGTCTCTTGTACTCCTTACATGACTTCTTACTTTCCAACATCAAACTGATAACAGATAGTTGTCGAGAAAGTAGTTTGGGTTGCTGAGTAGCAATTGCTGTTTTCTACTGAAATTGATGACGTTTGCCTGGCTTAGCAAGTACAGCTGATCTTAGTTAGCTGCTTTAGTTTTGCATTCTCAACATGTTGATGATCACTGCAGGTTTGGAGCTGGAGTATGAGGGTGGACCCAGCTGTAGTAGCAGATGGGAAGTAGTAGTTCTGATGGTGAGATTTCCTCAAAATCTGCATTGTTATGCTAACATAAAGGACTGCAAAAACATCTTTTCCATATTTATGCTTTAATTCAACAAGAACATTAAAAGTACCCTGTAATCAGACCAGGTGGAAAAAAAGTAATTTTCCTAACTCTAGGTATCTTTACAGTACATTTCAGGAAAAGAAGACCTTAGAATGCCAGAATGCAAGTCAGAAGTAGTAAAGTGCTGTGCTACAGTTTTGTGCAATCTACAGATTGTATGTGGCCTTACATTTCCTGTTTTTCTCTTTGTGCTTGCCCTGAAAACAGATTGCTTGAATATGAGGGCTTGACCAGATTTCCATGATGCCTCTCTGTTCTCAAGACTTAGTGGTTTTGCACACAACAAAAATTTGAGAGGGATATGATGTGATGCTTTAGAGGTTACCAAGTTTGACGGAGTTCAACCAGTACATCATGTAACTTGCAAAATGCAGAACTGCATTTTGTTGCATATATTCATTCTTTACCGTCAATTTAGTGAACTGGTCAGGATTGCCTGGAGTGTCTGTGGCTCAAATATTTGTCTTGAAAGACCGAAGTATAGCCATGTATTTGCATGTAGTTGTGTCTCAAGCTGACACAAAAGAAGGACACAGGCACCTGTTGAAGAGAGAGCAAAGAACTGTGCCCAAACTGGGCCGAACTTTATTTTATATGTCTCTTAGAAACCACAGTGGATTGGAGGGAGAACTCGCTGCCCCTCAATCACACTGGTCAAAGGAAGTGTCCATCAAACTTCTCCTCCCAGGAGGAAGGAATGTAAATAATAAACTACCGTTACAAAAACATGGTTATGTTTACAGAGAATGTGTGAGAAACAGTTACAGAAGAATGAAAACATCAAGAACTGCAAAACTCAGGGCAACATAGTTGCAATTGTATCTGTGATTGAAATGTGCATGTAAAGGAGTAGGTGAATTGCAAATTTAAAAGTTTTGATGTTAAAGGTGAATATTTTCTGAAGTTGTGTAACAGGTGTCTTTGATGGTGGGCTAGCCTCAAACATGAACTTTGGATTTATCTAAAATCTGAATTTATGCTTAAGAGTTCCCTTCCATTCAAATGAAAACAGTATTTTCCATACAGTTGGCATGTAGGTAAGAGGGGCTGTCGGGGAACATCATGGTCAATAGTGGTGTAAAGTAGCTGTAGAGTTCTGAGTGGAAGAAATAGCAGAAATTCAGAGCAAACAGAAAGGCTTGTGAAAACATCAGAAACACCTAGGATTAAGGGATAAGTAAAGTAGCTGTCTTGACGTACTTTTTTGTGTGGGGAAAAGTGGAAACCTACAAAAACTATTTGAAGGAGCTAGTCATTAAGGTTCGTTAAGCTTTTTATTTTGATAAGAAGCAATACTTAAGAATCAATCTTGATTTTGTGGTAGTTGGGGAACAGTAGCTGTTTCTGAAGCAGTGTTGTTAAAGAAATGCAAGTCACCAAAACCCTACTGACCTCGCAGTGCTTTTTCTAAAAGGGCATATTTAAATAGATCCTATGGTTTGTTCTGTGTGGCAATATTACCTTGTCACAGTATTTAAAATAATAAAGATTTGTATGTTGGAAGATCATGACACGTTAATTGTAGGTCCTTTTCAGATGTCACTGCTTTTCAGTGGACTTAGTGAACTTCAAGAAGTAGGAAGTGCACAGTTCAGAAGCTGTTGCAAAAAAGGAATTTCAAATTCAGTTTCTGACAGGGTAGAAGCATCAGTTTCTTACCCACCTTCTTTGAAGAGGGAGCTAAAAATGTGATGCGTTCAAGTTTGAAAGTGGGCTGTCTTTTCATGTATTCCTGGAGCGTGCTTTGTTTTTTAATAAGATTTTTCTGGTTGCCAAGAAAATCATAGGTATGTTCAGTGTTAAATTTGGCTTAGTGTTTTAAAGTACACTGATCAAGCCCATGGCAGAGGGATTGCAACTAGATGAACTTTAAGGTCCCTTCCAACACAAACCATTGTACGATTCTATGCAAAAGGTGTATCAACATCCTTTAACATTGTGGGTGGTTGTTTTACTTTTCTTTTGTTAGTAGCAAAGGTGGCAGCTTTGGAAAAAAGCCTTCTTGGTTGAAGTAACATCAATAGCCAGTGCTCCAAGTACTACAAAAGTAAAACAAGCCCTTGACTGCCATTATGCAAGTAACATCAAATGGATTGATTTGATTCCTTCTAAATGATCTGAGTCCTGGCTTTTAGTTTAGCTGCACCTGCATCTTGTTGCATGTGTATTCCTTCCTGTACCACTGCTCCTTTACCACTAGTTGTGGTGGGTGTTTGTCCTGCTCACAGGTCCAGGCTGCAAACCACAACCAAGATCACCAGTGGAGATGGGGTCTCTGTGGCCTGTTTGTAGAGTTGAGGAAGCATTTGGGCAATGCTCTCAGGCACATGGTACGATTCTTGGGATTGTCCTGTGCAGGGACAGAAGTTGGACTCAGTCATCTTTGTGAGTCTCTTGCGGCTCATCATGTTTTATGATAAATCTGAACACAATTTAAAAAAAGCCCAGCAGACCAAAAGAAAAAAATTACCATCGGGATTTCAGGGTTTAGAACAATAAAACAGACTACAGTGGAGTAATGGAGTCACCGTCCCTAGATGTATTTAAAAAAAAGATTAGACGTGGCACTCAGTGCCATGGTTTAGTTGATGAGGAGGTGTTATGCTATAGATTGGACTTGTTGATCTCAAAGGTCTCTTCCAACCTGGTTTATTCTGTGATTCTGTGATACAGCTTCCAAATAGCTCATCAACTTTGATGTTTGAATAGTGATAAACATAAGGCTGGAGTCTTTACTTATTCATGGCTCTGCATTATCTGGCTACTATTAGCTGCTCTGTGTCCTTACAGATGTTACCCCTCTATAGTTTGGGGGAAAATACTTTTGTTCAGTCATCTCCTTTTTCTCAAAATAAAGTCAGTGTTTAACTTTCTGTAGCTTTTCAGTATCTTTGGTCCCAACAATTGGCAGTGATCCATGCTGTGTCAACTAGTGATCAAAAAGAATGCCTTTGACCTGTAGTTACCTTCTTACTCTTCCAAGGCAGAACAGTTCTTTCAAACAACCCAATACACAGTAATTTCACCTATTTATCAGTTCATCCATATAATATTTTTAAAATAATCATAAAACCGCTGATTGGTAATTTCTAGGGCTTAGGAAGTTTGTGCAAGATGAGAAAAAATAATGTAAGATAAAGTTCATTTGTAGTGTCTGTTTTGCATGCTATTTTTTTTAGACAGTACTCTTATGAACGGTCAGTGACATCAGAGCAATTGTCAGAGTTGAGGAAAAAAATGACCTTTTCATGAACTTTACAAAGAACGCAAATGAGCCAAGTGTGACCTTCAATGGTAAGTGTAACCTTTTATTATTATTAATGACCTATACCTGTTCTTGAACACCCATATTTATGAAGTTCTTCAAGTTTCCTGTTTATTCATCAGAATGTTTGAAATTTGTTTTTGTTTTAATTGCTTTTGAAATATTTTGAGAAACACCTTAAAACCTAGACCCCATAATTAGCACACTATCTGCCTTTTTGATAACTTAGAATTTTGTCTCAGTATGTTAAATTACTCAGGATTCTGGAGAACTTACTTTTCACAGTTTTTCAGTTTGCAACACTCACTTGAGCTGCATAGCTGTCTGCCAAAAACTACATCACAATTTCTTATCACTGCTTTTTTTTTTTTCCAAGTAAAACATGAAATGTAGCAGCATATCCACCTTGTGTAAGGCTTTTAATAGTGAGACTTCTTAATGAGATTATTTCTTTTAAGCGCTAAATCCTGTTACATGCATGAGACTTGAGGAAATTTTTGTATCTTACTGATTTTCCGATATGGAGTGTCATTAACTTCTGAAATATTTGGTGTCTTAATTTGACTTTATCAAGTTTAGTGTTTAGTCAGTAAAACTACTCAATTTTCATTACATATATTTCAGCTTTTGTCCATGAAAACTCCTCGAGAAGATGGCTGACATAAGCTTGAAGGAAGCAGCACTAATAGTTGGTGTGGTGGCAGCCTGCTACTGGAACAGTCTCTTTTGTGGCTTTGTTTTTGATGATGTTTCAGCGATTTTGGACAATAAAGATTTACATCCTTCTACTCCATTAAAAAATCTGTTTCAGAATGACTTCTGGGGCACTCCAATGTCTGAGGTAAACACTTTGAAACATTTAGGAAACTGAAAAAAACCTTGCAGAATGTTTGTATATTTCTTTTCACTAATGTGGTTTCAACAGAATAGTTTGGATTTAATGGAATTTGGTGGTGTTAGTGTTTTGTACTATAATATCAGGAACACATGCAGCTTATATTCTTTCCCTTTATTCAATAAAAGAACTGGTAAGAAAATGAAGTTGTGCAGATAGCACACAGCTGCAAGATGATATTTGCGATGTAATTCCAATGTTGAAATCGAATAACTTTGACCCGTTTCTTTTCTCCTGCAAAAGTTAGATATTGACACATAAGGTTATTTCTTTCTAAATGAAGTCTGGAAGGAAAGCTAACACTTAAGCAACAAAGATTGGAATTAGTATATTGAATCCTTTAAATTTATTTGAGTAAGTGTATCTGTATGAATTCAGACTTTCTGGTTTGTAGCCCATGTAGAGTGGCTATATTTTATCTGAAAAGCTGCATTAGCATTGACGTTGTTGATAAACATTGTTAAATGGCAGTGGCTGAAGGATTTAGATACAGTTTAAAAAGTCACACAAGGTGTCATTGCTGAGCATATGAATAAAAATTATCTGCCATCCATATGTTTTCTGCTTATTGAAACATTCCACTTTGGGTTAGTTCCTTGTGAGATACTATTTGCTAGCTCTACAGATAACTTTGATGCATAATATTCATATAACCCTGTAACCAAAGCTTCCAGATGTTGTTGAGGGTTAAGTAGATTCCTAAACTCCCCCAGTAAACTTTTTACTCCAAAAAAATCCTTAACCATGTCTAGTAGGAAAAAGCTTTGTTTGTTTGTTTATTTGTTTGTTTTTTTCTGCTACTACTGATTTTTATATCTTTATTTTGAAGGTAGGTGCCTGAGAGTAGAGAGGTAGTCATTTAGACATAGATGGTTAGAAAGTTATTTTGGAGTGAGTCACTAAGTCACTTTGTAAGTTGGTGGTGACTGATTTATTTATTTATTTTCTTTTAGGAGAGGAGCCATAAATCTTATCGCCCCCTCACAGTTCTAACATTTCGCTTAAACTACTTGTTCAGCGAGTTAAATGCAGTTTCTTACCACTTCCTGAATTTGGTCTTTCATGTGGTGGTTTGCATAGTCTTCCTCAAGGTCTGTAAGCTCTTTCTGGACAACCGGAGCAGCGTAGTTGCATCCTTGCTCTTTGCAGTGCACCCAATACATACTGAAGCGGTAGGTGTAGCTGTGATGTGCTTAATTTGTTCAAGCTGTGTTAATTAAACTTAAATTTCATGGTGTTTATATCTGCTTATATGTATGTAACTCCAGAAAGTGTGGTTTTACTCGTACTTACTCTTCCCTTTGCAGTGAATGGTGGAAGTGACAAGTTTTCATGCTCAGAGTTGTTTTATATTATATGCAGCTACTGAGAAATTATCAAAGAAGCATTAGGTTAGTTACTAAATAACTTAGATCTTTGCTATGCGCATTGGCTTTTATGACTTTGGCTTGCATAGACATTTGTGTTGTGTGATGATTCATCCAGTATCCTATTTTGCAAATACTGAAAATGCCACTTAATTCACTTCCAGAATCAGTGAGCATTTCCCTATGGCTAATCACCATGTCTGTTCTGTCTACTCTTTTTTATAGCAATATGTCTCTCTCAGTGGGACTTTCTCTAGGTTTGTTGTTGCTATGCTACAGCTAGCTTAGGGCCATTCTGTTTGAACCTTCCACTTTTTTAACATACAGTATATAAGGAAGAAGAAATACATTTCTCTCCTCTCACATTACCTTTTCTTTGATTCTGAAGGAGTTCTTCGCTGCTATTAAAAACAAAGAAAAGCTGTATTTTTACAAGTTTTCTGATTATATGCTTTTTAACGGTCAACCAGGCTTGCGGTGTAGTGGAGTAAATGCAGTCATGTGATCGCTGTTTATTAGATTTAAGTTTTTCTGCCAGAAACACTGATAAAGCAGATTTGTGACATTTTCTGCTATTTGTGCACCCCTTCAAATGGCTTTCCTGGATTTCAGTACATGGATGTTGCAAAGCCCTTTCTCAGTCTCTTTTTTCTTATAATATTGGCTTATTTTCAGAAAACTGAAAATGTTAGAATCTTTTGCTGCTTTGGAGGTGTTACCGCTTTTTGTGTGGAGGGGTTTTTTTGGGCAGGGGAGGGAGTCCTTTGATTTTAATAAAATGAGAGGGGGTTGCTCTTACTTTATGTTGTAATTTTTTTGATTCTGATTTGTTGGGTAAAGAGTTTGCATCTCTCTTATTCACTACTAATACAAAAAATCCCTTTAAGCAATAATTAAGAAGCTTGCATCCGTGTATTGTGAGCAAATCATTACAGGAATTCAGTTGATAAAGCCAGCTGCTATTTGAGCTACTAATATTTCCTTGCTAGAAGTTAATGAAATATTTAAAAATGCAGAAGTTAAGCACCTAAAAATTTCTGCTTGCTCTAAAACACAAACTCCATAAAAAACTAGATAATTACAGGTTAAAAAAATAAAACTGTTTAGTTCATTTGGTTTTCTGGTTCTTTGAAAAGACATGCTTTAAATTGACTAATTTGGCTTTGCCTCTTTGTAGTAAATGTGATAGTATCTTTGCAGGAGCATGAGCAAGTTGCTGGTGACTTAGGTTTGTGGCTCACAGCTTAGATCACCCTGTACAATTTTCTCACTTTCATTCTAAATTGTGGTGATTCTTTATCATGCCTGAACTTTCAGATTCTGTCTGAAAGAGCAAGTAGCATAGTTGCTCTTAGCACTGTACATCAGAGTTAGTAAAAAGCGTTGTACAAATCCTACAGCACATTGTGTAACAAAAGCTAACCGTGTCAGGCAATGTTACGTCGTTCTGAAGCGATTTGACGACGGGTGACATCGCCCGCATGAGGGCACTGTAACACAAGGTTTGGTACAACCTGGTGCTGGCCTGGAAACACTGAGAAACTGCATTTGTCATTGAATGCCCCTGCTGTTGTACTTAGGTACTCAGTGAAGAATCAGATAAGGGACTTTTTTCCTTCCTACCCCCACCTTTCTCAGTGTACAAAAAGCAGAACTGGAAGTGTCTGTACATGGGAAAGAGGAGGTAATACTGAGATGTATGTTAAACTGGGGATTTTTGTGTATTTTATAATTGTAAGGTTACTGGTTTTAATTCCTTCAAATTAATCTCCTGCTTATTAGTCACCTGCAGAAGAGTTTGAAACAGCAGATGCAATACATAAATATTTCAACCCTTTAGCTATCTTAGGATAAAAAGATTTTTCCTGGAAAAGGTATGAGAGCAGGATAAATAGAAGATAATTTTCTGCTTGACTTCAGAGAGAAGCTAGGCTCTTGCAGTGGTAATACCTATTTTTCTGAGGAAGAAGTTCTTAGGAAATGGGTTGAATAACCACATTATAGTTTTTCATTTGTCCTTGTCTTTACAATTCCAGTTCAGTCTTTCTAGTTACTTTGCTACTGTTCTGGCCAGATGTATTATAACTACAGGATGTCAGCTAACCTTGTGAGTGCTGGAATTTTCTCTCAGAAGTCACGTTTGTATCCAGAAATAGAATCTCTCTTTTGTTGGCAGGGGACTGTGGAGGCATACCACCATGCTTTCATAATGTTCTCTTTGAACTGATCTGCAAATAAAATTCTCTTTAATGTCTTAATGCTAGGCAATTTTTCAATCCAGGCCAGGAATCCTTGAAACATCCTAAGTTATTTTGGAAACAAACACTTATATACCCTTCAAAATATTAACACAAACTCTGGTTTCTTATCAGTTGTGAAACATACTTTGTCTGTGCGAGATTCAGTGAGTCCTTTGGTAAACATAAAGTACTCCCAACAGAAGTACTAATGTATGATTTCAGATTCAGATTTGAATGCTTTTCTTTACACTGTGACCTTGGATACTGAGTTACTTTCCCATTTTATTCTGTGCTGGATCAATCATGCTTGACCAAGAATGTACCAAGCAATAAAACTTTCTAGCTGGGTCCGGATGGTAGAAAGTCAGTTTTCAGCATCATCATAGTTAAAACATGAACTATGAGGTTTCCTTAGCTAAACATGACACACACAGAATCACACAGAATAAACCAGGTTGGAAGAGACCTCTGAGATCACCAAGTCCAACCCATAGTCTAACACCTGCTCATCAACTAAACCATGGCACGGAGTGCCACGTCTAATCTTTTTTTAAATACATCAAGGGATGGTGACTCCACTGCCTCCCTTGGCAGACGATTCCAGTGCCCAGTCAGTCTCTCAGTAAAGAATTTTTTCCTGACATCTGACCTAAACTTCCCCTGCTGCAGCTTGAGACTGTGTCCTCTTGTTCTGTCAGTTGCTGCCTTGGAGAAGAGACCGACTCCCACCTGACTACAACCTCCTTTCAGGTGTTGGTAGAGACCCTTTACCTCAGGATAACATGCCATTTTTCAGCCATGTTACTTGCAAAAATTTGGAAGCAATCAAAGGCATTACAGAAGAGGACAATTGAGGAAGAATGGTAGTCCCAAGTAGGGACTGGCGTCATCACAGCGGCTACAGCTGTAACCATTAATATAATGACCCATCATCCATGTCTGGTTATTGGTTTCACTGTAGCATTTTTTGAAAATAGTTCCTGAAATTGTAATGAATGTGGAGATTCATTGGAGATTTCTTTGGAGATTCTGAAACAACCTTCAGCCCTATGCATTTTAGCACTTCTGAATTTCCTAAAATCCATCCCTCTCTGTCTCATTATCAAGGGGGCACTACCTGCAATTTTCATATTGCCAACTAAATTGTCCTTCAGAAAATTGACAGACCGGTAATAAAGCCTGACTCATTCTTTAACTCTGTTGCACCGAGCTTGCCATCCATTTATTTGTAACTGTTGACTGCTTACCTAAGAGCTGCCATAGCACCGGTCAATGGAATGTTCCTTTCAGATTCAGATCTGTTCAACCAGTCAGAAAAGGTAAAAACAAGATAACAGTCATAGCTTCTGTGTGCTGGTGTCTGCAGGATATGTATGTGCAGTAGTCCTTGTGAATCTTCTGTTAAATTCCTGTAGCTGAAAGCTAGTATCTTAAAAATATTGTGGAGAAGCAGTTATCATGCCCATATTCTGCCTCAAATGCTATTTGTGACTGAAGCTAAGAAAAAGTACAGAATTCTTCAGTTGTCTCAATGGTTAGAGGAGTATCAGCCACAGCTGGCCACCAGCCACCTGTACGATTCTTGCTTTGAATGATTGAACTCAAAGCAGCCTTACTTGTCTGAGCCTTTTTTTGCTTGGTTTACAGATCCTGTTCACGCATATCCTGGTAGTATATCAGTTATGCACTATTCTAGTACTAGAACAGGCACTAGAATAGAATCATAGAATGGTTTGGGTTGGAAGGAACCTTAAAGGTCATCTAATTCCAACTCCCTTACCATGGGCAGGAACACTTTCCACATCCAGCCTAGCCTTTGAACACTTCCAAGGATGGGGCATCTGCAGCTTCTCTGGGCAGCCAGTTCCAATGCCTCAGCACTCTCTAATAGTAAAGAATTTTATCCTAATATCTAATTGAAACCTACTCTTTCAGTTTGAAGCCATTCTGTCTTATCCTGTCACTACATGCCCTTCTTGTAGGCTGCCTTCAGGTACTGGAAGGCCAGAATTAGGTCACCCTGAAGCTGCCTTCTTCAGGCTGAATAATTCCAATTCTCTCAGCCTTTCCTCATAGGAGAGGTGCACCATCTCTTTAATCATCTTGGTGGCCTCCTCTGAACTTGCTCTAACAGGTCCATGTTCTTCCTGTGCTGGGGACCCCAGAGCTGGATGCAGCACTGCAGGTGGGGTCTCACCAGAGAGGAGCAGAGGGGCAGAATCCCCTCCCTCACCCTGCTGGCCACGCTGCTTTGGATGCAGCACAGGATATGTTTGGCTTTCTGGGCTGCAAGTGCACATTGCTGGGTCATGTCCAGCCTCTCATCCACCAGCACCCCTGAGTCCTCAGCAGGGCTGTTCTCCATCTGTTCATCCCCCATTCTGGATTGATGCTGGGGCTTGCCCTGACCCAGGTACAGCACCTTGCACTTGCTCTTGTTAAACTGCATGAGATTCCCATGGACCCACTTCTCAAGCTTGTCCAGGTCCCTCTGGATGGCATCCCATCCTTCAGGTGTGTCAACAGCACCACTCTAGCTTGGTGTTGTTTGCAAGCTTGCTGAGGGTGCACTCAATCCTTTGTCTGTGTCATTAATGAAGGTATTAAGTAACACTGGTCCCAATATGAACCCCTCAGGGACAGCTTTTGTTACTGATGTCCATTGGGACTCAGAGCCACCGATTGCTACTCTCTGGATGTGACCAATTCCTTATCCATATAACCGTCCACCCCCCCAATCCATCTCTCTGCATGTTGTGGGGGACCATGTCAAAGGCTTTCCAGAAGACCAGATAAATATCTGTAGCCCTTCTCTTGTCCACTGATACAATCACTCCATCGTAGACAATCAGTAGGTTGGACAGGTGGGACTTGCCCTTGGCGAAGCAGTGCTGGCTGTGTTGAATCACCTCCCTGTTCTCCATGTGCCTTAGCATAATTTCTAAGAGGATCTGTTCCATGATATCCCAGGCATGGAGGTGAGGGTGACAGGTCAATAGTTCCCAGGGTACTCCTTTCTACTCTTTTTAAAGACAGGTACAATATTTCCCTTTTAACAGTCACCTGGACTTCATCTGACTGCCATGACTTTTCTAATATTGAGATAGGTAGCTACATCCCTTAGTTCCCTCAGGGCTCTGGGATGAGTCTCATCAGGTCCCATACACTTATGCATGTTCAGGTTCCTCAGGTGTTCATAAACTTGACCTTACAGCAGCAAGCACTTTGCTCTCCCACTCCCAATTCCGCTGTTCATCCACTTGAGATATGTGGGAAGAGAGGATGCCATTGAACACTGAGGCAGAAATGTTGAGTACCTCAGCCTTGTGCATTGTTACCAGTTTTCCAACACTGCTTCTTGGGGAGGTACACCTTTGACCTTTTCTGATCAATGTACCTGAAGGAGGCTTACTTGTTATTCTTTGTGGCCCCTGCGAAGTTCAGTTCCAGCTTTGCCTTGGCCTTCCTCATCCCATCCCTACACAACTGAACTTTGTCCGTGTATTCTTCCCAGGTTACCTGTCCTTGTTTCCTCCAGTTGTGCATTTGCTTCTTTCACTTTAGTTTGACCAGCAGTTCTCTGCTTAGCAATGCCAACCTCTTGCTTTCCTTGCCCAATTTCTTGCTCATAGAGATTGCTAACTCCTGCACTCTATGGAATATTTCCTTAAAGATCTGCTAGCTCTGTATGATATATCATAATAAATATCTTGTAATATATAAATAGCACACTTAGATTACTAATATCTCAACAAATACAATCTTAAAATATCTAATAATCATAAATATTTTTTTTTTTTTTCTTCTTTGACTTTTCAGGTAACTGGAGTTGTGGGCAGAGCAGAGCTTTTATCATCTATTTTTTTTCTAGCTGCTTTTTTGTCATATACAAAATCTAAAGGGCCGGATAATACCATAGGTAAGTGATGGACAAATAGATACATAACTTAATTTCTTTATTGCTGATGAAAAAGCTCTTACGACCTTAATAGAGGTGTATTGGTTATTCAGCAAGTGTGTACAAAAAACCCTTCAGCCCCAAGATACCCATATACTACTTTCCAATATAAATTGTCTTTTTTTTTTCCAAGACTTAGGTACTTCTTAATTAGTTTTATAACACCTACAGTAGGGGACTCTTGCACTGACTTTTATTATTGCAAGTTAAGTGGAAGTGTACTGAGGTGCTTCAGATGGTCAGTCACAAAGTCCAAAGTTTCAGTGCAGATGGAGGAGGCTTGCCTCTTTGCCAGAATCAAATTGACATCCTGAAAAATCATGACTCCCTATAAAGTATTCCATTTGTAAAATTGCTCTGGTGAATTAGGAAATGCTGAGTTATTTTGTTTTTCTTATTATAAATTAGTCTTTTAGTTTTCATTTAGTTCTTTCAATTTAAGGGAAGCAATTTTAAAATTGATGCATATGTATTATTTTTGTAGAGTAAAACTGGTAAACTTTCTTTTCATAAGAAATTACATACTGAGTAAATTTATAAAACATGGTATATTCAAATATGAAGAGACAAAATCTTCACTTTTTAGGTTAATTTACTTTATTCAATGTTTATGTTTTCTGTAAGATGGAACATTTTTAGTAATGTCTTCTGTATTTGCAGTGTGGACTCCAATTGCAGTGACTGTGTTTCTAGTAGCTGTTGCTACACTTTGTAAAGAACAAGGAATAACAGTGGTGGGGATATGCTGTGTATATGAAGTATTTATTGCTCAAGGGGTAAGCTGTTGAAAAAGTGAATTTCTTTTATGAGACATTAATTACTTTGAAATGTCATGTTTCAGCACTGATTTTTCTCAGTTCAGGTTAACTCAATAGTTGTGTTACATTTTTCAGATCTTTTTGAGTCAGTTCAAATTTGACATAAATGGTTCATGATGAGAGAATCAAATGACTTCCAAGTTGTCCTTTACGTGCCATACAGAGATGTTAGCAAATATACTCAGTGAAGGTGACAGGTCTTAGTGGAAACCTAAGGTTTTACTTGACTGAGATTTGCAAATACTAACACGTAACAGTCTTGTTTAAAGTCTGAGAAGCCTAAACATGGGGGATTATTTGCTTTTAATCCCTGCAGTAAAAATAGACAATTTACTATATGCAAATGCATTTCATTGTTTCCTGTTGAAAAACCAGATGTTTTGGAGCAGTCCTATTTGAATAAGTAATATTTGTATCAAATGTGTTGTTCTAAGAATACTGTTACCTGCTAGATTTCATTTTAAGCACTGGTAAGCCTTTAAATTAATAGTAACTTTACCTTAAAGAAACAAGATGGTCCTGGAATTAAATAATTCTTAACTTTTTAATAATAAAAATGTGCAATTAAAAAAATGCATGATTGCATATTCTAGTTCTATTTTGCATATTCTATTATATTTTCTAGTTTGCTAACCCTTAATTACTTGAAGGAACATTTTGCAAAAAATGCAGCAATAAACGTTGAAAGATTGTCAGTCTTAGGAATATATATTCAAGGCCAAAATAACGAAATCGCATAGATGGATGCCTTTGTAACTATTACCTTTGCAAGTCTAGTGAATAAACATATAATTTTCAAACTGGATTTCTAAGAAAATCACCAGTATATGACTGGTTTTCAGTCCACTCCTCCTTTCTTTTAGTAACTTTTGATCTGATCTTCGGTTTTATGAAAGTTTAACAAGATTGTGTAAATCAATTGAGTAGGAAAGATAAAATCCAAACTGAGACTTCTTCTGAAAGCACAGGTGTTGCATGAATTTAGAGTTTGACCAGTTCTCAAAAACTTTTCAGTTTCTGTAGTTCAGCCAAAAGCAGTAAGTCTTCCCCAACAGAATTCATGAAGACAATGGAAAGAAGCATACAGGGAAGAAATTAGGTCATGTAGTGGGAAACTGTGCAAGATCATCATGTTTATGAGGCAAGGAGTGATGGGTTACTGCAGCAGAGGCATGAAATAGAAAGTCAGGGCTAATCAGAAAGTGAATAGTATTTCTATCATTCGTAAGGAATTCTGTTTATAGGGCAAGTATTCAGAGGGCCTGGTAATTCTAAAAATAGTGTGGTTTTTTTTTTACGTTTATTTCATGGTTAAGATTCATTTGTTCAAGTCACTGAAGATGGTACAATTTTTTGATCTGTCAGCACAAAATAGAGAGCTACAGGCATACAGGTTCAACTGTGATTATGTTAGCAAGAATACTTGAATAGTTTATTAGAATGGTGAACTTATTTTGAGGACTTGTCAAGAATGCACTGAGAAACTGAATTAAGTAACTATTGGGAGCAGACATTTAGAGAAAGCCAAGGGGGAAGAGTATTAGGCAGCTCATATTTATCTAAGGGAGTAATGAGTACCTGTCTGATAATAAACAATGTTTTAATTTGCAGTACACCTTACCAACATTGCTGGACACAGCTGTACAGATTCTTCGAGGGAAGGGCAGTATTCCTTTCTCTATGCTCCAAACACTGTTGAAGCTCATAGTCCTAATGTTCAGTACACTGCTGCTTGTAGTTGTCAGAGTCCAGGTTATCCAGTCTCAACTTCCAGTGTTCACAAGGTAATAGTGAAGTGTCTCTGATTTACGGATAAATTGGATGTGACTTAATGAGGTCTGAATGAAAGGCCCAAAATACATGAACTTAAGTGTTACTAACTTTAATATTGGTAATCAGTGTCTGTACAATGTTGCACTTTTTTGTGAAATTGCTAAATTATATATTTCAGCAACTGTTGACTAAAGCATCCAAAATATTGAGGTGTCTGAGAAGGCAGTCATTTTAAAAAATTTACAGTTGATAGTTCATCTTAGTAATTCAGAAATTAAATGTCTGACTGCTTAACTGTTATTTATTGTCTCTGTATTTGAACCTTGGCTGAATACTCCAAACCTCTTAAATTGTCTCTTCTAGATACAGAATATTTTTTCATTTTAGGTATGTACTATACAGAAAAAATGGTTGTCTTCAGATAAAATACTTGAAGATAAGTGCATATGCATGACATTAGAACTGAAAAACTAATTTAAGTTTGAGCAATGTAGAAATGCGAAAATCTAGTACTGTCCCTGAAAAAGATGAGACAAACTATTAAAAACATGAACAAGGACCACTGAACTCAACTTTAGATGTAAATCAGTCTGTTTTTTTCAAACTTATGTTTGATTATATCCCAGAACAGTTTCATAAACATGGAGGAGGCTGTGTCCTGCTCTACAGTGAATCATTGTGCATGGTTGACAAATGTAGGAAGATTAGGATATTGTACATGTCTGTAACTAGTAGTTCCAACTAGAATCTAAAGTTTGCCACAAAGTGAGTCAAGACCATGTCGTCTATCATGAAAAGCTTTTTTTTTCTCCTTTCTTTTGCTGTAGGTTTGATAACCCAGCTGCTGTTAGTCCCTCCCCAGCAAGACAGCTGACTTTCAACTACCTCCTCCCTGTAAATGCATGGCTTCTTTTCAACCCCTCAGAATTATGCTGTGACTGGACAATGGGAACTATTCCTCTTGTGGAGTCTTTGTTAGATGTTAGGAATGTTGCCACCCTTACCTTCTTTTGCTTTCTGGGATCTTTGATGGTCTTCAGTCTCCGGTATCCTGGGGATTCCTCCAAGACAGTATTGATGGTATGAATGATGCATTATTTTGTCCTTCTGTTAAGAGTAAGTGGCTCAGGTTTTATGGTTGCATATGTAATCTGTTGTGACCCAGAGATGTTATGTGCATCTCCATTTGGGCTAGAATGAACACATAAGAAAAGAGGAAAACTGTCTAGCAACAAAACTGCTAAATTGCAGTTAAGTATATGACTCTGTCAGAGATGAGAATAAATACGTCCCTTGTTATGTATTTGCAAACTGTATTGCAGCCTTTCTCAGATATTCAGAGCTTAACTGGCAAATGGGGGCTTTCAGTAGAATTTAAATGTCTTTGAAGGATCAGAATGCATTTTCACCCTGCAAGCTGTCTACCTTATTTATATGTCAGTAGTCATGAAGTGTATTTAGCAAGTGGTGTCAGTTTCTCATAGGTGCAAAAGAAAGGACATATTTTTGCATTTAGGAATAAGTTTTCTTCTCTTGTTATTGTTGTTTTGTTTTTCTTCCTTAAATCTTTTTGATATTATAATGAAAAATTGATTTTTTCAAGCTGCAAGATCAGTTCCTGTTCATTTACTATTATATGTGATCTTAAAACTGAGATGGATTAACAGGAAAGAATATTTTGGAGGAAGTGGAAAGGATCAAATGAACTGGTATTTTTGAAAAAAAATCAGTCATCGATTATTGATTTTGTTGCATTGATTTTTACAAGGTTAACGATAACCTGATACTATACTTTTTATTAATCCAATGGTGCAATTATGTGTACAACAAACCCGTATGCTTTTATCTTAGTCTGCTTCAGAAAGAATGTATTTTTTTAATATGTTAATCAGCCAACAAAAGTTTCAGATGGGTGGGAATATTTATGCATAACCTAAGACTTCAGTAGTTCTTTGATAAGCAGCTGACAAATTTTGATCACTTCTAGAAGACCTAACATTATAGTACTGACTCATATGTTTTTTCTTGTCTTGTCACTGTAACGAGGCAATTTATTTCACTAGAAAATCAGTGGAAATGATATCTAGTATTGCTGATGAAATCTCTTGTCTTGAATTTGGAAGCTGTGTATGAAGAGAAGAAATTTAGATAGCTTATTGATATCATAAATGCACAGGGTGATATACTTGGAAAATAAGTTGTATAGCTCTTCAGATATGTAAAGGAATAGTTTTATTTTCCTCCTTACATAAGCTGAGGCAGAAATTTTTCTCCAGTGGACTGTTAGCAGGAGAAATGTGTATGGTTCACTTTTTTTATAGGACAGCTCTTTAATTTTAAGGCTGTTTATTTCCCTTCATTTCTGTTTATTCCCTACCCAGTGAAGCTCAGAAGAGGAAAGGTTTGATGGGTTTGTCAACATGTGTTGGTGTAAGTCAGTTAGTTTTCGTTTGAGGGTGGTATTTTTACATGTTTTTATTGTTCCAAGTGTTTTTTAGAGGAAAGATTTTCTGAGATCATTCACTCCATCATGCAAGCCTCAGTGTCACTTAGCACTGTATAATCCTGGTTTAATGCAAGTTGTTTTCCTTTAATCTATACTTGTGTTGTTTATATAACTTGCAGTATGATGATGGTTTTTTTCAGACATAATATCAAAATGCCTGGAAGCTAATTTTGTAGGAATGGGAATGCCATATTTTATATTGATTGTTACGTACTACAAAATGAAACAGTATGGTAGGCCAAAACTTAATGCCATGTTCCAGTAAGCCATTAATGTCCCCAAGTAAACAATGTATTCTGTATATTGCGAGGCTCAGTTGTGTTTTTGTTTTCTTGGAGCTTAATCAAGTGCTGTGGATCAGCAGCTGAGCTGTGTTAATGATGCATGTGCATATTTTTGGCCCCTTGAAATAGGAGATAAAATCTTACTTGAAGTTTTTAATCAGTGATGCATTTTTATGTATGTAATCCTAGACTGACTCTCAAACTGAATTATTTCACTGTTTTAGCATGGAAGAGGCAGTTAAAGCTATGCTTAAATCTAGGCAGCCAACTGTACTGAAAGTTTCTAGAAAATTTCTCTTTCATCAAAGAAACATTCCATTTCTGTTGATTGGTTGGTTGGTTTTTGTGGGAGTTTTTTTTGTAACTTCGGGGACAGATATTTTAAAATAATTATTCATGTTTTTTCTGGAACCAGAGATTGGAAAGCTGCTATTTAACAGTCACCCAGGTCATGTCCATTTCCTTTGCAGCAGATGGATTTCTCTGCCTTTTAGTAAACACAGGTTTTGATAAGAAGTCTGTCACTGACTTAAGAGTTGCAATTGTGTAGTTCTTAAATTCATTGTCATTTCAGATATTTTAGGATGCTGTTGGTGCACTGTCCAGACACTGATGTTTATCCAGTGACTGATTCTGATTTTTGTTATTTCTCCACATTTCTTACAGAAACTTAAAACAGACTCTATTATACTGTAAAAATAGCTGCTTTATGCATCAAATAAGCTGATAAAAAATTTTAATTGTTATAAAAGATAATGTCCAAGGTTTTTACACTGTCTTGTTTTTGTATCTGTAACTCTTATTAAAATATTGCTTTGAATTTAATCCTTTGATCCTAGGGATTTGTCCTCTTTTCTGTAGTGTAGAAAAACTAATAGACCTGCAAGCTCTTAAGTAAGGAATAGACTCATTTTCACTTGCCATATTCAGAGTGGTCTCGATGTAAAACAGATCTTAATGTTTAAAAATAAAAAAACCTAACCAAATGTCTACTAGGTATGTCTGGTTTTATGGGGTTATTTTTATAGTTTGTAACTTGTTTCTTGGGTACAATTTGTTACTGCCTAATCTTGATTACTAATGTCATTTGTATTTCTTTTCTAGGCACTCTGCTTAATAGTGCTACCATTCATTCCTGCCTCAAACCTGTTTTTTCCTGTTGGATTTGTAGTAGCAGAAAGAGTGTTGTATGTTCCTAGCATGGGATTCTGTATTTTAGTAGCACATGGATGGAAGAAATTATCAAATAAAAGGTAAATAAATTTATACTGATAAAAGCCCTAAAGGAAAAGCTTATATAACCATAAATATGGTTATCTTCTATAAAAGTAAGAGATGAGTTAAACTGGTTTTGATTTATGCTCTTTTCTGAGTTGATTACTGACTAAAGTTTATACAATGCATGTGTGTCAGCAAATTAAAATAATCTTTTTCTGATTAAATTTTCAGAAATGCCATGCTAGGAATGGATATCAGATCCCTTCATTATTTGTTAAATTAAAGAATTCTATGATTAACACTTTCTCCTTAAAAATTGTGCTCTAAAAGCATGTTTTGCACACACTTCTGTGTTTTATTAAATCTTCTACATTGATCTGCACATACCTCCCACTGACCTGGTTTCTTGTAGTCCCAGTGGCATCCTAATGCTAGTTCAGACAAATGGAAAGGCAGCAATTTGCAGTCTGTGTTGTCTACTACTGTTAGGGATGAGGCCTTGCAATAAAACTTATGGTGACTGGTGCTGCTGAAGCTGATGGCACCTGGATAATGAGAAATCAGTGATACCTTGTGGGAGTGAGGAGAAAATATTCTCACAAATCCCATTACGAGGCAGTAAAAATAGAAGTGATGTGAAAGAAAGGAAGGAACCAGGAGAGGCTGGCTGGGGAGAAAAATTAGGCAGATGGCATCATTCACTATAGAAGTATTGGGAATCAGCACTCTAAAATGAGAAAGAGACGGCTCCTTGCTTTAGAAATATGCAGAAAGGAAAAACTTTTTTATAAGCCTGAGGGGCATATAGATTACTGTATAAGCTAGTTCTCACTGGGTAGTGAGAACACTTAGGTAGTGTTTTAGAATTCCTCTCTTAATTCTACAGTTCCACTTTTTAGTGTTTTTAAAACCTAGCATGGGAGTCTACATTTTGTATATCTTAGAAATGGAAGGGGAAAAAAGCCTTTGAGTTCTTAGCAAACCCCTGTGAAGTAGGTAGCACAGTGAATAACTGTTCCATAAGTCAGGTATTAGAAATAGCTGTTAGTGGTGAAGACCTGTATGTCCACTCAAGAACAAGATCTTTTTAAAACAATATTCATAATTGTAGGAAGGCTACTAAGTGTTTGACTTTTTTTTCATAATTGAATTAGAATTCAGAAACCAAATGATGCGCATGTTAAAGCGCATGTTTTATATCTATCGTGTTTAAACTCCAGAAAAATAAACTGCACTAAAGATTATTCCTGACAAGCTTGCCACGTAGAGTGATATATGCCCCAATCTGCAGCATTAAAAAAAAACTGCTAGAAAGACACTAAACCTTTCTCCTATTTAGATATTACAGTGGCACTAGGATTATATTTTCTTATGGAAGATTGGGTAGTCTCCACAGACCTCTTTATTAAAAGGTGGGAAAGATTTGCCATGTGTGGAATTGTCTGATACGAAACAAAAGGATAAGGTGATATTTTAGTTGCTTTTTTCATTTTTTTTTAACATTTTGTATAGTGTTTTGGAGAACCTCACATTTTTGGCATCATGTTTATTGTTTTAAATTACAGATAAGTTTTAACAGAAGTAGAATTTTTGTATACATTCTATACAAATTCTGTTGCATTCTGTTATGTGAATTGTGCTTGTTCTTATTAAGGGAGTTGCATAGTCATAACGACAAAATCAGGTAAAAACCAAAATTAATTTGAAATTGGACATTATTTCCTTTCAAACTCTGGAGTGCACTAGTCACAAATGTGGTCCTTTGCTTGCCTCTTGCCATATGAGATACTTATTCTAATAAAAATTAGAATTGTTGGTGTGCTTACAAAAAATCTTTGTTTGTTTTATTTAACAGTGTGCTAAGAAAAATTTCTTGGGTTTGTTTGGCTGTAGTACTATTCACTCATGCCTTAAAAACACTGCACAGAAACTGGGATTGGGAGTCGGAGTACACATTGTTTATGTCTGCTTTAAAGGTACTGTATTCTGTTTGGAAAGGATAATGGAAAGTTTCTGTCACTGTTATTAAGAAGCCGCAGTAGAATGTGATAAAAAAATTATGCTTTTTTTAAAATTTCTGTATTGACAATATTGACATCTAATTAGTTGCTTTTGGGAATGCTTTAAAAGCAGTGTGATGCACACATGGAAATTCATGTGCAGAAAACAGATGATTTTTCTTGTGTTTCAAAGCAATTTTCATCCAGACAAGAGAATAAATAAAGCAGGTTACATTTCAGTACAAAAATCTACAAAAAGTTTGATGCATACAATTATTTCTTCTAAGTTCATATGGAATGATAAGACAGTTTGTAAAATATCCCATAACAGTTAGAATGAATTTTAAAATGTTTGGTATTTCTAGGGGCGAATAACTAAAATAAATCTATGTTGGGCAACAAGGTCAGTGTAATCGTTCTGTATGTGGTGTTTTGTTATTCTTTACATATAGTAGCTTGATGAAATCTGTCATTTGCTGTGCATTTTTATGTCTTCAGATAGTGTTAAGAGAAAATAAATTGTCATGTAATTTCAGCTTAATATCTTATGCATTGGTATCTTTTTCTGGTTTAGGTAAATAAGAACAATGCAAAACTATGGAACAATGTGGGGCATGCGTTGGAAAATGAAAAAAATTTTGAAAGAGCTCTGCAGTTTTTCATACAGGCCACACAAGTGCAACCAGGTAAAGCTTTGACTAGTTCCCATCTCCGCACTCCTGGTATTTCACTATACTCAGCTTACATGACGGCTTCTCAGTGGCCTGTTTTTCTTCAACAGAGCATCAAACAATGTCATATAGTAAGTTAATTGATCCATGGTTTTTGGAAAGAAACTAAAAAGGTCCTTCAGAAAAGGTTTCTACCTATGAAAAGCTGCAAATACTTTTAAAACCATTCCTTGTATGACATTCTGTATTAATAAACTTAAGCTGTAATTTCCTATAAAACATAATTATTACTTCATTTTTTAAATTTAAAACTAAGGAGATGTGTAAGAAAATAATAATATCTAGATAATACCAAAGTGCACATTTCATCTATTTCACATATTGTTGCAAAATAAGTTCTAGATAGTACTGGACAACCTTTCCTTTTTCCCTTTTAGAAGCCAAATAAATAACCTTCAATTTATAAGCCTCTATTACAGCAAGAAATTAGACATAGATACATGAAAGTGTGATAGGATCTCAAACTTTTTACAGTTTCCCAAGTGGCTTTATAATCCCTCTTTAGTTCCTGATTAAATTATTAGCTTCATAATTCAGATGAAAAATGGAGGAATTGCTTTGTTCTTTTGGTGCTGGGGGTGTTCTGTGAAGAGTACCTGTACTTCACTCTATTCTGAAGGCAGAGGTGTTCATTTTCATGATACTCAGTTCATGAAAGTATTTTGAATGTCATTCTTTTCTTTATTAAGATGATATTGGTGCCCACATGAATGTAGGAAGAACTTACAAGAACCTAAACAAAACTAAAGAAGCTGAAGAATCATATATGATTGCTAAATCATTGATGCCACAGGTAATTAATAACTTTCTTTTATCTATCACAACAGGAGGTACCAGCTATATTTATGATACATTTTTTTTTTTTATTTTTCCTGTAGCTCTGTGTGGCTGTATACTTGAAAGTTTGTCAGGGTTCTTTTAAAACCTATCTATGGAAAAAATAGGCTGCAAACAATCATGGCCATTAAAAAAAAATGCTAACCTGGAACTCTCTTAAAACTGCTTTAATTTGCTTTTATACTGTATGCTGTGTTTTGGGAATTTTTTCTGAAATTGAGGGTATAAAAGAAAGCAGCAGCTAAAACCTACAGTTTCTGGTCATGTTTGGTTTATTTGCACTTACTGCTAATAGAAGGCTTAAATACTGTGCTGGAGGTTGGAGAAGGTAGCCACAGAAGCAAGAAAAAATCTTTTCCTGAACATGCTTTTATAAACATGTGTTTTGTTACCTTTACCATTTGTTAAGTTATATTTATACCCAGTAAATTTTACTTGTTCAAGCTCCTTAGGAGAAAAAGAGAGGAGTAGTTTGGAGTATGTATGAAGATAATAAAAGCTGTGCTTAAAATGAGACTGTCAGCAAAATGAGTAGCCCTTTGAGTAGAAGCATGACGCTTAAAAAGTTCGTATTGTGAAACAGTATGAAGATTCTAAATGGATGAAGCCTAAACAGTACATTTGCAATATCATAGCATTTTCATCTTTCCTGACCACTTTTCATTTGATATATCAGTTGGAAAATAAGTGGCTGTAAAATTATATTTACACTTACCTTAAGATGAAGGATTATAAAAAGGAATGAAAATGCCTGACAGAATGTCAGTTTAGGCTTTAGGAAATATTTTTGTCTGAATGAAGAGTTTTGCAAGGTCTGGATGGTTTCTAATGGCTATCTGCATGAGCTCAATTAGGTAGTAGCAGAGCCTAATTAACTGATATCTTAAATATTATACAAGTCACCTATGCTTTCATAGAAATAAAGAATAAAAAGTATTCTGTTGATTATTTTGGGGAAGAATTACTCTGTTTGATATTATCAAGAACCTGCACACTAATGTCCAGTAGTACACTAAAACAAATGTGGTACAGTGAAAAGGAGTTCTATACTGATCTACTTTCATAGTTTTACTCATCTGTGTTTGGTACATATATTCTCTTTGACAGATTATTCCAGGGAAAAAGTATGCAGCAAGAGTTGCTCCTAACCATCTCAATGTTTATATCAATCTCGCAAACTTAATTCGCGCAAATGAGTCACGCCTTGAAGAAGCAGATCAGTTATATCGACAAGCAATTAGTATGAGGCCGGATTTCAAGCAGGCTTACATCAGCAGGTATATTTTTCTAATTTTAGACATACATGTTCTAGAATAAACTTTTTTGTATTTGCAGTGCCATGAACAGCATTTAGTTCATACAGTTCAATTAGCTGCTGAAATTGCTTCATTTCGAAGTGAGAAGAGAGAGATTTGGGACAATAATCAATTATTCATTACAAGCTCTTTTCTTTTAAGTTCCTGCTTCAAATGGTGTATTTCCACATAGGCTCTGTATTCAAACATTGTATAGCAAGACACTCCCATTAGATTTGTTTATGAATCTCTAACTCAATTTTCTAATCTCCTAGTTTAGTTTTGTACTAAAAAGTTTTTGGTTAGTCTGAATCACAGAGCTTTCTTTATACTTCTTTGTTTAAGATGGTCCAGAAAATGCAAGACTTGACTGTTTAGATAACATGAATTGCCTTTTAGTTAAGAGTAAGGTAGATGTGGATTTTGAGGCTTCTGTTCACTATTTTGTTTGTTGTAATTCCCATTGGTATTTAGGGACATGCAAAGATGCCTAAGCTGTAGCTGTTACAGTGTAATCACAGAGCCAAATCAGGAATCCTTGATAAATTGTTTTTTTGTTCTTGTCCTGCTTATTGTATTTGTTGTATACAGACTTTTGAGAGCTGAAACCTTTGGGAATTATATGTAAAGAGGGTCTTGTCTTGTTTTGTGCTTAAAACAAACAAAATAGGAAAAATACTGTTATCCAATATCTACTGTCTATAGGAAGCAAACCTTTTTAAAACCTGACAATTATTTGCATATGGGTATGAATAAAAGTTGAAGGTTAAATCTTGTTCTTCTTCAACAGGGGAGAATTACTTTTAAAAATGAACAAACCTCTGAAAGCTAAGGAAGCTTACCTTAGAGCTCTAGAACTAGACAGAACCAATGCAGACCTGTGGTACAACTTGGCAATTGTTTACATTGAACTGAAAGATCCAACAGAAGCCCTGAAGAATTTCAACCGAGCTCTAGAACTCAATCCAATGCATAAACTGGCATTATTCAACTCAGCACTGCTAATGCAGGAATCTGGTATGTTAATTATCCCTTGTATACAGATTGCATATTCGAATTTATCGGATCCATGCTATTTAAATTTTTTTTAATTAACTCTTTTATTTTTAGAAAGGAGAAGTACATAGCATCATCAGAAAAGAAACTGTTTATTGTAATAGCTTTGTAATTTGTAGCATATGGAATTTGTGCAAAGTGTACATATACCTTAGCTGATCAGCATTTTTAATACAAGTACTATTCTACAATATAATATCTTATATAAACAATAGTGTTATACAACCATCTTCAAAATTTTGCCTATACAACCTTTAAAAATAATATTCAGTAAAATATGTGTAATATCTATGTTTTGCATTTATAATGATGGATTTAATTATTGACTCAAAAATCTAGCTTACATCTTTGGGCTTAAGTCTAGCTCTAGAAATATGAATGTTTTTGCAGGGTCCTCTGTGATATTGCTAATTAGGATTAAATCAGTTGGATTTTCATGAGTTTGTTTTTTCATACATATAGCTCTGTGGATAAGTTTAGTGAACTAAGTCTGTTGCAAAGAGCATTTGGCAAGTGAACTGCTAAGATTTGTTTGCCTTTTTTTGGGATGGTAATCTGCCCCTAAGAAAGATAAAGCAGGGTTGATTGAAGCAGAAGATGTGGATAATTATCCAAGATGGATAATTTTCCGTCTCTTCTCACATTGTAAGCTACGTAGTTCAAGATGTGCCTTGTTCCTTGCCTGTACAAGAAGTACGAGGAACTTCAAACAAAGAGAAGCATTAACTATCTAGTATTCTGTTATTCATACTGGAAGGTGCAGCACTGTTTCATGAGGAGAAAGAGGGCAGATGAAAGAAGCTTCCCTGTCCTTCAGTAAATCTGAGTCTGGAATTCGTTACTAAAATATGTTCTCTGGATTATTTAGTGAAATAGCACAGACCACAAGCTCAACTAGCTAATTCTGATATTGTCAAAATTGGTTTACCAAATCTTTTTTAAACTTTGATGCAAATTTAAATATGCGGGTTACAGATTTTGTTGTTTTGGTGTTGGAAGATAGCTTAGTCTGGATACATCAGAAGTCACTGTATGTGATCTCTGTCTGAACTTTTTCAATCTGTCTTTAATAAAATGAGATCTTCCACTCAAAGTTTGCCTGTGTAAGAGCTGGTTTGTCAGAATGGACGTCTGCTCTGCATTCCATTTGCTCAACTATGCATGAAAATAACATCTCTTAAGCTTGTAGAGACACCTTTTGTATCTGTTATACCAAACCTAAATATCATTCAACAGCTAAGAGAGTAATGATGCTGACTTTGGCTACAAGTCTACTGTATGTAGTTTCTTTCTATAAAGAAGTTAGATGTAATTTACTTTTTGCTGTTACACAGCAGTGATAAAAAGTAGCATTTTAAACCCTTTCCCTTTTATAGTTGCATTTTAATTGGTGTAAAGATTAGCATTTTACAGTCTAAAAATCCTTTGGAATAAATGCTTTGGAATAAATCTAGAATTAAATGCATTTTCTGTTATTTAGGTGATGCTCGGCTTAGACCTGAAGCTAAACAAAGACTGTTACATTATGTGAAAGAAGAACCAGAGGATGCAAATGGATACTTCAATTTGGGTATGCTAGCAATGGATGACAAAAAAGACATGGAAGCAGAGGCATGGATGAAGAAAGCCATACGGTTACAGCCAAACTTCCGAAGTGCTTTGTTCAATTTGGCCCTGCTTTATTCTCAGACAGGAAAAGAATTGATGGCTTTGCCTGTCTTGGAGGACCTGCTGAGATACTACCCTGATCATACCAAAGGTCTGATTTTGAAAGGAGATATCCTTATGAACCAAAAGAAGGATATTGTTGGAGCAAAAATGTGTTTTGAAAAAATTTTGGGACTGGATCCCAACAATGTACAAGGAAAACATAATCTTTGTGTGGTTTATTTCGAAGAAAGAGATTTAATAAAGGCAGAAAAGTGTCTGGTTGAAACACTGGCACTGGCACCTCATGAAGAGTATATTCAGCGTCATCTAAACATAGTTAGAAGTAAAATTGCATCACTTGGTGCTGTGGAACAGTCATCACTTCCATCAGGTGGGACTGCAGCTGCAGAAAGAAAAAAAAATTCATTTCAGAAATTGAAAGAAGCAAAAAATGAGAAGACAACCACCCAGTCAACAGTTGTTAACAATAAAGAGCACTCAAAAAATAAGAAACCAACAGAGAAAAGCACTGTGGACAAAGAGACTCCCAAAAAATCTACAAAAGAAATCAAAGACATTGAGAAAAAAAGAGTTGCTGCTTTGAAAAGACTAGAAGAAATTGAACGTATATTAAATGGTGAATAGTCTTTATCATGTCACAAAAGAATAAGGGGAGAATACTATTTTTTAATTATTGTTTGATTTGTGAGGCAACTGGAAAGTGTTCTCAGTGCTTTGAAAATAGAAATAATGTTGACTGCATATCACTTATCAAGCAGCAAAAGGCATTACAATGCTCTGTGTGAGAAAACCACAACTTTTAAATATGATGGAGTAATGGGTGGGAATTGAAGGATAAAGGGTTGAGAAAAATCTTCAATGCAGAATCCCTAATAGCGAGGAAATAGCATTCATAAAAAATGTTGGTAGTCAGGGATATTAAGTAATTCTACTTTCAAAGACTTACTGGAAGACCTGAATGGAGAATTAACAGTATAAGCCAGACACTACTTCTTTCCCACAAAAATCTGTTTGTATTGTCATTATCTTCATTTCAGTTTACACATCAGCTGAAATTTTTCTGCTATACAAGAAAAACAGTTTTTCTTTGCATTATTTGTTTCCAGAACTTAACGAAGTCATCAAAATGCCACTGGATGTATTATAGGAGGATGCAAAAACACACTAAGATTTTCAGTTGCATTCTAAATATGGAATGATATAATAACTTTTAGATGTTCTTTATTTACAATGCTAATGGTTTGTACACTTTTACCTGATAAGAAATCTTATGGTGCTCTTAATGTCTGTAGATTATGCTTTTTGTTTTAAAGGAAATGTGTGGGTTTTCTTCAACTGTCAATCATCTGATTGTTTTTAAAAATTGTATTAAAAAGGGTGGTTTTCTCACTACTTCCCCAGTTCATTGAATGCTGATAAATGCACTTTGGTACAGTAACCAGTATGCTATGCAGTAGTCCTTGTTGACTTTGTATCAATGGCTGTGGATTGACCCATTGGTGTAGTAAATTCTTCCTTGTTTATAGCAATCTGATTTTACTATTTCTGTCATTAAAACAGTGTTTCTATTCTCATGACTTTTTACAACACTAATATAAGCAATGTTTGCTAAAGGCTGTGCAGTAATAATTAAACCACTGAATTTAGACATGTTTAACACAAGGCAATGTAGGTACTATCCTTTCAAATACTAAGTTCTGTTGTTTTGATACTTTGTCTTGGGTGTGTGGTTTTTATTAAATATTTATTTTGACTACTAAAATATTCCCATTTACACTTTTTCACTAGTGTATAATTTTAATTTCTTACATGAAATGAAAATCTTTGCAATTTCAGTATTGCTTTTATCCTTGTGCAATGCATATATTTTTGTTTAAATATGCTACCAATTAGCTAAACATGATGTTTTCCTTAATTCTGAGAAAGAAAAGAAGTGTAAGACCTGGGTTCAGTAATAATTTTCATTGATCATTAAATCTAACCCTTACTCTTCATCTTTTGTTTTATTTCATGATGTGGAAATATTCCTTAACAACTCTACTGTTCAAACTTAATCCTTTCCATACCTGCTCAACTTCCAGCCTCAGGCAATAATCCAGCTGTAAGATGTAATAATCATCTCTGTGGGATGGATCTTAAGTGCGTAAAGGGCGTTCTTGCACAGACCAGGGCTTTCTTGCACAGAACTTTTCTTTATTATGTATCATTCTTCATGTTAGCACAACAATGCTTGCATGGTAGTAAATGGGGCAGAAAAACTGTTTTAAAAAGCATGATTTACAAGTAGCTGACAGGAACAGGTATGTGCTGTGCAGCTGTTCTTCCTACAAAAAAATATTTAAGTGCTACTTGTAGAGAAGTGTTCTCTACAAGGAATCTAGTGCCCATACCTTGAAAATCACTTGTCTGTGAATAACTCAGATACTTGTACCTAAAATAGCTGGTATGTTGACCTTTATAGAAACTTTAACTTACATATTAAGTCTTTCTCCAAACCTTTGTTTTGCAAAAGGATTAGCCATTGTTCTAGGCAAGATGAAGGAATGTTCACTTGAAAATGGCAGGAACTAAGTAGTATGAAAAGGTACTTTCTGATAGCGAAGGTCGGGATTCTCCTCTCTTCTATATTAAGAGCTCCTAGTACTGCCATTGCTACACCATTTTTATTAGGTCTGTAAATTGAAGAGGGAAGTAAAGACACATTCTTGATCTCTGCATCTGAGCCTCTGTCATGTCTCATCTTGACTTTCCAAGCAGCTCTTTAGCACTAGCAAGCAGTTAGATTTATTGATACTAAGAAGTGCCATCAGGTTTAACTAAAATCATCAGACAAATGTAAACTGAAGGATGATGTCTTTCAGTCTGTTATCAGGTTCTATTCCCCCTTTGTCCTCTTAAAGCAGTTTTAGTAAAAACAAATATTTTGGCTAACATCAGTGTGCTGAGTGGTATTTATTGTGTTAGGGTATGTCAGCCATTTGAAAATTAAGCTCTCATGAGCAAAATGGTTCCGTAAATTGAAGTGACATAACTTGTGAAAAATTATCAAAATAATATTTGTACCTAGAAAAACTATCAGAGAGAAGAATTTTGCTTTTGTCTGCTGGCAGGTAGAACAGAATAATTGACAGGTCTTCTTCCTCTTCCAGTTCAACCTATCTTTTCTCCCTGCCATTGTCATGTGCAAAACATGATAAATATGCCTTTTCAGAATTCCCTATTTCACTAACATACAAGAACTAGGAATTTCTAAGAGTGGGACAGGCATACTAAAATTGTAGCCCTCTAATCATACAGTGCAATTGCTGTGGTTGCTGAAAAAAACATGTCTTATATCATCTTTGCATCCATACAAAAAACTTTTCCAAGTTGCATGTACAGCTGCAGAGTAAGCATTTTAAGTATTACACATATTTGTGTATCTAATTTCAGTACAGCCCCATGCATTTGTCAGACTATTTTTGTCTCTTTTGCAGGTGAGTATATGCACAGAGAGAGACTCATAGGATTCATTGGATCTGCATGCATACAGTTGGACACTTTTATACTTAGAGGTAGTGCAGTTGCAGAGGGATGTGCAATTGTAGACTAACCTTTGAACATAGAATCTTGCACATGAAACCTAGGATTTAATTGCAAGTATTGTTTGTTTTCAAAATATTCTTTGCATTAGAACTAGTTAAAAACATGATCAGTCAGATGTCATTTCTTTTTTTGTCTTGTTTCTTATCAGCTGTCAGGGAAGTAGTCTAGTATTGTAAATACTAGGAAATATTTTCCTACAAATGGGCGTGTACAAAGTGCTGGAGATTGGAGTGGAAAGGATTAAGTGGTACAGAAATGCCTTTCAACGTGCAATGGAGTTTGTACCTTGATTAGGCAATACTGAAAGAGAGAAAGTCATGCTAGAGTAAACAGAGAGGAAGATTGCTGGGATGGGAGGGCCTGGGGATAGGCAACCTCATGTTTAATGGCACTTCAGAGCAAAGCACTGTCCTATAAGAAACATCAATATTCTGAAAGAGGAGTTAGCACGCAGAAAGCAGCAACTCCTGGAACATTTTGCCAATGTGTGTGTAGGTTGTCCAGCATGACATCTCAGCAGCTTTCCCTTCCTCACAGCTCTTGGGCAATGGAAGCCCGAGGGGCACTGAGGGTAGCTCTTCAGGGAGCTGCCTCTTTGTTGTCAGAGGAGGCTTTTGCAAGACCTAGCTGTGCTTTTTAGCTCCCATACCTTCTTGCAGGGTATGGACCTTTGGGCTCAATATGCAGGCATCTGTCCCTCCTGAAGTTTCTGTTGGAAAGACTCAATGAAGGTCAAAACAATTCTGGGAAGTTTTAAGCCCCTCCCAGTCTCTTGCAAACATTGCATTGCACGAAAGTTCTGGAAAAGCTGGAGCATTACACAAAAGCTCACAGTTCGGGTGAGTGTACATGGCTGAGCTCTTCCTTGCAAGTTCTGTAATTCACTTCTGCCCGGCACAATGTCTGGAACTGCAGCAGAACCTGCTGCTCCAGGAACGTCCTGCTTCAGCTCCTGCCATGTGACCAAAACTATGCTTTGACACAGCCTAGGAATCCTGCTTTGCTTAGACAGAAAGCTTGAGAATGGAAGGGCTGTAAGACACCTTCCGCCCATCCTTTGCCTCACTGTCTCTCCATACAAAAATAGAATACTGTGTAGTGTTTCAACTACAGCAGGAAGAACCTGTCCCCCAAACCTGCAGCATAGTTTACGAAAAGGTAAGACATTGCTGCTTGAAAACAAAATAACAGCTTAGTATGTTACATATGTTACAATGCTACTTTTTAAAAAAATAATCCTGTATAGAGATGACATTATTCTTATAGCACTGAGTGAGTAGTAGTGCAGCTAATAGTCTTAGAAAAACTTAAACACTGCTTTCTGCAGTCTAGTGCCTGTCTACAAACTAATGATTCTGCATGTGGGATAGATGTCTCTTGCAAACAGCCAGAAGAAATCATATACATACAGCAACTAACAAGAAGCAACTATGACAAAACCAAACCAAAATGGGAAAAGAAAACAAACAAACACAAAAAAAACCTCACAGAACTTTATGCATAATTATCCTGGATTGGGAACAACATAATAAGCTATATAACTTTCCTGGGCCAGGAAATCATCCCAGAAAAACATGTTTAACCTTCTCTGGCACACTCATAATTTAAAAGATTTCTGGAAAGAGAATTGGTTTTGTGGATACCATTTACTATGAACTAAGGAATTCTGTTTAGAACAAAATATTAATATGATGTTATTACTCCAGCATAATGCAAACAACTGTTAGCTGCTACTTCTTTACCAGTGTAAGAAAAACACTATGAAAAAAAAGGGAGTAAAAAATCCCTGTTCAGTTTGTGTCTTCACTAGTGCTTTCAGAACTGTAAGCATTAAGATATTTAGTCTTTTGCTAAATATCCATACAGAGGCACTAACTTACATCAAGTTTAGGGGTTACCTGTTTGCACGGGTGAGCTCAGTCTTTTGTGGTTGTGGACAGAAACAAATTAAATGCTTGGTTTCATGGGACTTTGCATGCCAGACTACACCTTGGCATTGTGGAAAAATGTATATATACTTGCCAAAATTTTAGTTACTGGTAGATCACTAGCAGGCAAGTTGGTGTATTTGGTACAGTTTTGCAGGATAGTACAACTTAGAAGATTTATATGAGGCTATGAATTCTGTGTCTTTTCTACACTGTAAGTGTAGTGAATTGAAGCCTTGAGAGATTCCACATAGAGTAGAAGAGAGCACCGGGATAAAGCACGTTGTTCAGATATCCTACGCCTATTTAGCATATATGTTTGTTCCTTACGTGTAATTATCAGGGTATTGTCTTTTTAAATAGGCATAGCAAGGTATTTTTAATTATATGGGTATTCATCTACGCACAATGAGAGTAGGTGGAGGAGGAAAATACAACAATTACAGGATGTCTTACCAAAAGTAGAAGTCATAAATCTTGATTTTTAAAATACCATCTTGAACATGCGCTCACCTTGATTTCATTTGCAGTTGTTAACCCAGCCCCACACTTTAGGTGTACGTGAGCATCACCCAAGCATGATCTGTAGTGCCAACTCCCTGGTACCGCACGCTCGAAGGAGAGCGTGACGATGGGTGCTGACACAATGGGGCATTACTTATTGCTGCTCAGCCTCAAGCTGAATGATCAAGGTTTGTTTGTTTGTTTGGGTGCACTGCTCGTTCCATCTGCAGGAATATCAGACATTATGGATGATTGTCTCAGTTTGCAAGATACAGTAAATTCTCTGTTGATAAAAGAAGCTTAAAGGGAGCTTCTGAACACTCTTTCTACCCCTTGAATAAGTTTTAAACAGGTCTGGATTGCTGGGATTTTTTCACCTCTATACGTATACATTTATCAATTTTCCAGTATAAATGGATGCAAACAAATAAAAACAATGGAAAGGTATGTGAAAGCTTAAATATCATTATATTCAAATACTGGGCAAAAACATAAAAGAAGGTTAATTCTGTAGCACTTCTTTAGATGTGTTTATATATCTCATTAGAGGAGAGGGTTTGCATGAAGTTACAGTATGATCTGTAATGTTGAGTATTATTACACTGTATTTCTGCCTCTTACTGGGGTGAATATAGTCAAAGTTTTAGTACAAATATTTAGGTTTCAATTTACCTTTACAAGTATAATCCTTCAGATATTCCAACAGATATTGCAAATGAGCTAATTTGCTTATTCATTAAAAGATAAGATGCATAATTAAGTTTTGTGAGTTTTTTTCTTCTGATAAATATATGTAGAAGATTGTGTATTTGACCAAAAAATATATATTTTGCAGAAGGATAAAAGCACCGCTGAAATTACAAAGATGCCTAAGGATTTTTGAAAGACTTTCCAATTATCTGCAGTGGTTTATCTTGTACTAAAAAGGAACCTTCTTTCCATTGACTTATATTTTGATTATTTTACTAACTGTAAGACCTTTTCCCCTAAATAACAGCTGTTTTTAAAATTCTGAGTATAAAATTGGCTCATGATCCTTCAGCTTACAAACACAAGGCATACTGTGACTGTAGAAAAACGTAAAACAGAAAACAACTGTAATGCAAGAAAGCAAGTTAGGGGGATTTGTTTTAAAAATTAATAAAAAAATAACAAACACTGTTATCTTAGGCTGTTTCATGTCTGGCTGTCCTAAGAGCCTTCTGGCTGATGAAGAAATAGAGCAAACTTTTAACTCAGCTTCAGAGTCTAAAAGCCATGTCATACGGTTGTTTTCACTACTATATTGTTCCTTCTTCGGCTCCAGAAGAACTTACATAAAGGGATTGGGAGTGAGATTAAATTTCAGTAGCACAGTCTCTGTGTTGTTTTTTAATATCTGTAAGTTCTCTGTCCTTTATTGTCTTGTCTTTTTTTGTTTCTGTGGCAGTGGTAGTTTCTCACACTGACAGTGTTCCAGGACAGAAGGCTGAAAAGAGGAGCTAACTGAAAGATTAAAGTCTTCACATATAACTAATAAACATCTTCAGTGTTCTGCTCTTTGTTTTTGATTAAATACATATGAATAAGGTATATAAATTGCATATGTAAGTCTTTGCTAAAAAACTGGAAGACAATTATTTCAACTATGAAAAATGTTGACAATTAATTAAGACAATTAATTCACTATGAAAAATGTTCATTTGGCTTCATTTTTCAAAACTATTATTATTGTTATTTAGAACAGCAGTGCAGAAAAAGGCACTGATGGCTAAGTAACTGTTCAGATTATTACCCATTGTGAAGTAGCTGCATCAATCACACAAATGATCAGCTATGGGTAGAGACTTACATAAATAAATCAATATAGTTGTATAATATGTAGAGCATAACACCGTGTGACTAAATATTGCTGTTGTGTATTGTGATTGTGTAGCGGTGAGGTTATATAATGAGACAGCACACACCTTGGTTCGCAGAGATCCAAGAGTCAGCCAGTGAGCCCCGTTTATTGTACTGTCCTTTTTATATAGTAGGAACCCAGGTATGTGACTGGCCAGGTTCTACACCACCCTAATCCAAAACATATCGTACATGGACAACAAACAACAGGTGGTTTATCTTATTGTTTTTCATACCTCCCATGGGAAAGAAGGATTTTCTCACAAGCAGCCCCAGGCAGCAAGCCTTAGGCTGCTACAGTGGTTGGATTTCTTTTGCTCATGATCTGGCAGGGTGTTGAGGAGGTAGGAGTTTCTGCTTTCAGGGCCAGCAACTGTTCAAACTGTTGTTCATCTACTGTTCATTATTGCTTCAGAGGTGAAGGCTGTTATCTTTGTCCTTTGGTAAGTGTCTCATTAAAACATGAAGCAGAGGGTTCAGTCAACAAGCTAAACTAAAACAAGATTTCCAGAAGATCACAATTGTATCAATCTACAGATAGGACAACATTATCTAGAATTGTTCTATATTTCTGTCCTGCATTCAGCTATTTACAGAATGTCTTCCTCATAGTCCTGGTAGCAACTTTGGTACATGTTAGGCCAGTAACAATAAATCTTAAGCAACGATCAAACCCATGTTCTTTATGTGACAGGATAAATTGCAGTGCTCTAAATAACACCACTTGAAGACGTGGCCTCTGACCTGAGAAGCTTATCATCATGGAAGAATGTGATGATCTAAACTAGGAAATAAATAAAAATGGCATTTTCATTATGTGTTTGGGACTAGCAAAAAAACATCTAGGCTCTTAAAAAGCTTCTTAATTCTACTGGAATACAGCAGTCTTCACAATATTGTATTTTAGCATTCCTCCAAGCCTGTGATGTTCTTCTTAAGAATTTATTGCTTTTCTGCAACTGCATGATCAAAGAAAAAATACTAATTTGCTTTTAAATGTTACCATCAAATACCATATCAAAAATGTTTAATTTTAATTCAAGGTGATTAGCATAGAACCTGAAGCACCTGTACATAGAATTGCACCAAATAGTGAAAGTGTTGTGAAGGCCATATTTGGAATAATACAGGTACAACGTTACTGGAAAGGCTTAAGAGGAATAAAAGAAAATAAGATTTTTGAGCGCAAAGATACCACCAGTGTGTCAAGACATGTTTACTCCATGGATTATTGGTGCTTAAGTATACACTAGATCAATATCACTTCCAACGTGCTTTACACTTTTTCTAAGCATTCACTTTCAGATACTGAAAGTGGGTTATATAGACTGTGCTTTCATTTGGTGTGGCTACTCTGAGAAGGAATTCTGCTGTGTGACCAGGGAGGCCAAGGGTTGTAGCATATGATGTGTGAAGAGGCTGAAGCAGCTTGTGTGTTTTTGCCTGAAGAGACAGGACTATAGGGGCTTCTCACTGTCATCTTCAACCCTGTGAAGGTATTTGCACAGAAGCAAGTAATGCAAAAGGTAATGAACACAAACTGCAGTGGGGGAATGCTAATTAAATGCAAGAAAATAATTGTTCTCAGCATTTCCATTTGCAGATGATCGTGCTCTTCAGAGACGTGTCACGCCTTTGGCACATTGCCTGCTTCAAGCTCTTCAGCAGTCACACCCTGGTGAGAACAGGACTGTACTGGCCAACCACTCCAGCAGAGCCAGAGTGAGACATTTTACCATGATACCACTGGGGCTAACTCCAGGCATACGTGTTAGAATTCAAAACTGTACAGAGAAGGATAACAACAATTAAATTAATGCAAAGGCATCACAAAGTCATGCATGACTATGCAAAGATTTTCCAGAGAAGAATCATGCAATTTACAGTAAAGGTGAACAGGAAGTGACTTTTTTTTCTCTTAATACTGAATTACTGAATGGATGAATGGATGAAAATTTTGTTGTTTAAAATAATATATTCACAGAACATATAATTAAATTTTGTTGTTCATTGCAATATGTCATGGTTGCTGAGATCTAAAAGATTCTAAGAACCAAATTCATGAAAGGGAAGATCTGTGAAATACCATGCAGTTTTTGATTTAGTAAGGTACTTGTGTGCAAACTCCCAAACCTGGTAGGATATACCAGGAGAAGAATCCACCACGCACTATTCCAAAACTTGTTCCTAAACTCTTCCCTTAACCATTTGACAGAAGAAACTGACAGAAGTCAGAGAATCCACAGCAAGTTAAATGGACTTTTAGTCTGACCCATGCCATAAAATAATGTTATCCTTAACTTCCAAATCATTAGAGAAAAAAAATAGAAAGGTTTTACTTGGAGTAACATAGAATAAACAATTATGTATCTGTGGTGGTTTGACAAGGTCTGGCTTTTTGGGTGTGGTGGGGGCCAGAAACATGGTTCCTGTGAAAAGCTGCCAGAAGCTTCCACAGTGTGATGGTTTGATAAGTTTAGGAGGTCTAGATTTTTGGGTGTGGTAGGGGCCAAAAGATGGCTCCTATAAGGAGCTTCCAGAAGCTCCCACAGCTGTCTGGTCAGGGCCTATCTTTGACAGCTCCTAGGAGATTAATGTGCTGTTTTCCATAGTTGGGCTAATTAGGACGAAGAGTAACGCCTCTGCGACAGTATATTTGAAAAGCAATCACAGCAATACGCACGCACGTGCCATGTAGTCATGTAGTCACATAGGTGTAGGTAGGCAGAGGAGAAGGAGTATAGCAAACAACTGAAACATCAGATATGAGAGCCAGCAAATTCTGCCAGTCCACCAAGAAGAGGAGCAACGGGGGAGGAGGTTGCTACATCATCTGAGGCATTCCCGCAGCCTGTGGTGAGAAACTTGAATCAAATTCAGTGAAGCCAAAATTTACCTCGTTTAGGAGGCAGAAGGGAGTGAACTCCCAGAAGAGAAGCTGTGTCTGGTGGGGATTGACATGATTAACAAGGCCTTTGCTCCTGAGTCAAGAAGGGAGTCAATTAAGTTAAAAGAAGAAGCCTGGTTTTATTCCTACCCTAAGAGAGAGACCAGCTCGATGGGGGGAGAGAGATGGAACGGCAGCAGGTCCGGGTGGGCTGTGTGCTACCTTCTGCAAACCTTGCCACAGTGCCAAGAGAGACCTCCCCNGGGGGGGAGAACAACAGAGAAAGAGTGTTTAAAATATGTTGTTTTGCTTGCTCCTGTACCTCTGTAATAAATTCACTTTATCACTTAGAAGCACTGACCTTGTCTCGGCCTGACTCTGTTCCTCTGCCAGTATGTCTTATTATGGTTTAGTAACACAGTTTTGTTCAGGAGGGCGAACAAGCAGTTCTAGTGGGTCCTTGCAGTTGTCCAGGGCTAAACCACTACACACAGCTGTCCAGCCAGGGCCTATCCCTGATGGCTCTGAAGATGGACATTCTGTTAGCCACAGCTGGGCCAATTAGAGAAGAAGGTAATGCCTCTGTGACAACATATTTAAGAAGGCGTCACAGTAGTATGCATATGCACGCCATGGAGTTGTAGCCATGTAGTCGTAGCCATGTAGTCGTAGATAGGCAGGGAAGAAGGAGCACAGCATGTAGAAGAAACAACAGATACGGACACCAGCAAAGTCAGAAGAAGAAGAAGGAGGGGGAGGAGGTGCTTCAAACAGCGAAGCTGAGACATCTCCGCAGCCTGTGGTAAGGACTGTACCAATGCGGTGTTCCCCTGCACCCTGAGGGTCCATGAAGGAGCAGGAAGGGTGGACTCCTACAGGAGGGACTTTGGTCTGGTGGGAGCTGACAGGGATAACATGGCCTTTGCTCCTGGGAACTGAGGGAGTAATTTGTGGTAAAAAAGCCTTGTTTCACCCCCACCCTAAGTTCAGACTAGCTTGGCCTTGGGAGGAAGTGTGGGCAGCAGCGACCGGGCAGGCTGCTTGCCAAGAGAAAAAATAACTTGTGAAAAAATGACACAGTGCCTGCGAGAAATGAAGAAGGGAGAGGGGAAAAAGGATTAGTGCAAAAACAATGCCACAAAGCTTGCAAGAAGGGGACCTGACTCCTNCCCCCACCCCAGTTCTCCTTACTTTCTGAGGGAAGGAGGGAGGGATTTTGGAGGGGAAAGAATGGAAGAAAGTGTTCAAGAGAATGTTTTGCTTACTCCTTTAACTCTGTAATAAATTCACTTATCACTTTTAAGTTTTGAGCCTGTTTAACCTGCTTTAATTAGAGGGTTTTTTCCTCTCTCACTATCCTTATCTCACCTTGGAAAAAATCCCTCTCCCCTGTCCAGTGCAGAGGGGAGAGAGTGGCTTTTGTGGGGGCTTTGGCTTTTGGCCAGAGCTCAAACCACGACACTATTGTAACCCATCTTTGGCTATATAGATTAAGATTTTATCTGTAATGTTTTTGGGGAACTTTGACTTTGCAGGTACAGACTGTGGAAAAATGCTAAGATATGGTAAATGCTGGATATTTGTGTGCATGCTGACCTGCCAATTTTTAGTTAGATAGGCTGTAAACCTGCAGAAAGTGGCATTAACTAAAATGAATTTTGATAAACCATGGAGTATTTACGAGGTTATGGCTGTAAAAAAGCCTAGCAAACCAAAACCAGGTTGACATAAAAAATTACCAAAAAAGGAATAAAATTATTTATTTAAAATTAAATGGAATTAAATGCCTGTTATCCATGTCTGTTTCTGCAAAAGGCAGATTTTATACACAGATATACCAAGACAATGAAAAGGACCACAGAGAAAGGTGGAAGTAAAATACCATAAAGTTCTCGATCTGTGTAGATTGAGATGCTATTTTATAGTTAATTTAACACATGGATAAAATACTTGATACGGTCTTTCTGAAAGTCAGCTCAGGGAAAGCTAATAGTTAAACTACAAATGACAGGAATTAATTGAAGTATTGGAGGATGAATAAAAGCTTTCCAACAGGGAAAGGGCAACAGACAGTTCTGCAATATCTGGTAGCACAGTGGTTACTAGTGATGCACCTAAAATAACTTGTTACTGAACTTCTTTAATAATGTCAGCCATGACTGTGGTAGAAATACAGTAAAAATACTGATTGTTGGCAATATAACTGTGTAAGCATTGTCAGTACAGGTTGTAGGCTGCGGTATAAAAATCACTTGTTACAACTGGATTAGTGGAAAGTGAATGAAATTCAAAAAGAGAAAATATAAAGTGATGCACCCTTCCCCTAAAGGGTGTGGCACCACAACCATGATACTGGTGTCACATTTCTGTTAAAAGCTAGAAGTTTGCAAAGAAATAAGGTGGAAATGTACTTGGTTGTCCTACATAACAGCAGGATTATAAAATAGTGAAATCATTTAGCCAGAAAATCTTATGATTGTGTTGAAAAGGTAACTCCAGTAGAAATAAAGACACTGGTGATGCTTATCTGTAATACTCTCTTGGTTTTGATTGCTTACGTCCAAGATCAATAAATTCAAACTAAAACAATTTCTCAAAATCTCTGCAGGACGATTGTCTTCTGCAAAGAGCCAAAGCTTGTTATCTGAGGCTAAACAAGTCAAAAGGGCATGTCTTTGTTAAGATATTCAGTAGGAGGGTAAAAACTGGAAGAAATATTACCATTTAGGCTAAAAGCCAATGTTTGTACAAGAACAAAAGGGGAGAAAACAATTATAAATACACTGAGGCTGGAAATGAGGCAAAAGGCCTAGTCTACTGGAACAATACATTTTGGGATTATCTTTGAAGGAGAATGGTGAGGGGAGGAAAAAAAGTTATTTTAAGCTAAAGCTATGAACTGTTTTAAAAGTGAATGCATTTAATATTACCTGTAATAATAAATAACTAAATGTTGTGATCCGGGAAGTTTATTCTAATTTTGTGCTTCCTTAAGGCACTCTGAGCTAAGAAATTATAGGAATTTACATCCCATCTTCTGTTTATTTTGGAGCATATGTTTAAATTGGAAGTACTCTATACAAATACTGCTGTATTTGACATGTGAATAATTCTGCACAGGACAATGTAAAATTGGATTGCATTAAAATGTCCTGCTGTCAGTGGTCATAATTTTACTGAAATCTTAATGTGGCAGTGAAAAGTTGTCTAGACTTGCATGTTTATTGTCGTCCTGAATTATTTAGCCATCTTACTCCTTTGTACTGAGAAGCTCCCTTATAAATTAAATAGATGACCTTTTAAAGAGCCAGCTTGGTGGTGTTAAGACAAACCTCTTGGTGTACAAGTCCCACAGTTCTGTGCACCAAGTTATTGGTGCAGTTCATGGGGTAGTACATGAAGTTAACTGAAAGCTTGCAGTAGAATTCAGTTTTTAGGAAGATGCAAAAACCTGCCTATTTATATGTATTGCAGATGATAGTGAAAGCCCTACAAAATGTTGGAGTGACTCGGTATTGTGAAGGTAGAGAAGAATATGCAGTTCTCTCCCATTCTCTTTTTGCTTGCATGTCCCCTACCTGGTAAGCCAGTTTGCTACAAACATTTGTATAGTGGAGCATATTTATTCTACAGAATAATAATAATAGTAAAAATGAAAAACTGGTTGTAAATCAAAAATTAATTGAAAATGTATTATTAGTACTGGATTATATTCTTGGTTTTTAATATAATATATAATTTTGACTTTATATGTATATGAAGAGTAAATTACAGGCACAGAATTGTTTTCCAGAAATATTTTAACCAGTTAAGGTAATAAAGAGTTACAATACAGTAGTAAAACCTACTGTATTCTGTTATTCAGGAAATATGGGGGGAAATTGTTGCTGAAGTAATTTATTACATTTCAGAAAGAAAACCCACAGAATAATAAGAAGAAAAAGAGCAGTGAAAACAAGTCTAAGTTCAAACCTCAGAAATGACAATCCCAGCGAACACAGAGAATGTATTCTTAAAACTTAGAATGTGCCTAATTTAAGAAATTCTTTCTGAGCAGCAGAGGTTTAATCCAAAGCCTAGCAGCGTGTCCCAATATTCATCCATCAGTTCCTTTGCAGTGTATAAAAACCCTTCTTGGTGTATAAAAACCTCTTTTCCAGAGTTTACTTCCCTCTGGGCACAGACAGACACTCTGTGTCTCTACCACTGTGCTGGAGACATATCATCATGTATCTGTATTATAAAAAAAAAAGGATACAGGCAGTTTGTCATCTATCCCTATTCAACAACATCTTAAAAGTAAATATATCTTCATCTCAGATTTATATTACCCAAAACCAGTTTACTAGACAGTTAATTTAACAACCAGAAGAGATAATTTTTCTATTTACTAATATATTGTAGCTTTTGCCACTATTTTCCTCCCTTAAGGATCATATTCTTCTCTTACCTGCAGTCTTTCCAGGAAGTCTTAGCTGCCTTCAAACCTTTTATTTCCTAGAAGTTGTATGGTTTCACCTGTTTCTGAATAATTCTGTAAATTCATGTGCTACACCTGTGAGGTTGTTGAATGTCTGACTGCCACACGAGGGATACAAGGCTGAAGTGCAGGTCCTCAGCAACCCTGCTCTGATGCCGTGCAGAGGTTTCCTCATGCACACAGGACTCACTTCAGCAGCACACTCAGCTTCTACTTGTTGAGATCTTGCGGAGTGAAGTTTCTGTCACTACATCCATGTGTGTTCCCAAGTCATTAAAGCACCCAGGTACTCAGTTCTCAGCCTTCAGGAGGTAGAAATACATAAGCTTGTGTTCCTATGGAGACTTACTCCTTTGGCCATTCTTAAAATGCATTGGGGAGATCCAGCCATGCACAAAACATAAATCAAGAAAAAGACATTTAATTTTATTATGGTTTGGTGGTGTTTTTTTTGGTTTGTTTGTTTGTTTCTTTGCTAGGTGGGGTTTTTTGTTTGTTTTGGGGTTAGGTTTTTGGGTCTAGCAACTGTTATTACAGGTTTGCTTTGTATGCAGGAGGGTTTAAAGGTAGCCTCTTGATTTGAGACCTCCCTCAGTCTGCACAGGGGCTACATACTAGGGCAAGCTTCTCATACTCTCTTCCTGAGAATATTCCATTGAGAGCAATAGGAATTTAGTTTAGATCTTCATTAGTTCACAACCTGTTAGGAGCTGGACCTGACACTTCCCCTGACACTGGACCTATTCACATTACATCTGAGAACTTGCGTCATCTTTAATACTGCTTAATCTCATCTTTATTGAAAATGACAGTTTTGTTGTTTTTATTTAATTCTCTCCTGTATTCACAGAGAATAACTTTTTTTGTGTGGAATTTTAGGCTTTTTTTTTTCTGGCTGGAATAATGGAAGAAAATAAAAAAGTAATTTTTGAACAATTAACAGAAGACTATAAGGATTTTGCTTTTTAAATATCTCTAAGTTCTGAACCACAGCAACTAAATGCTTAATTACTCTGTTTTGAACTCAGACCACAGATATATATATATCTCATACAAGAAAATTATCTTGATTAGATATTTCTCAAGTGTGGGATAAATGAGGCTAGATGTGGAAAAAAACGTTTCCTCCTCCTCCTCTTGTCACTTGTATTCCAGGTAGGTTTTTTTTGTTTCTTTGTTCTATACTATGAGTCTGGTGAAGAAATCTGTTTTATTTTAATTTTCTTTTAGGGAAAAATGTCTGTTCAAATAAATGCTTGTAAATCATCTCATAGTGGAGAAGACATACTCACTCAAACAGTCCTGGAAAAAATTTATCAGATTTATGAAAAAGATCTTGCATTCTTCTGTAATTACAGAAAAACATACGAAATTGAGAGACAGATTGGATATGGGCAGCCGTAGTCACTGAAAACATTTTACTAAGGTTAGTGGCAATATAACTTAAAGGTAATACAAGGATAATGGTAATAGGGCAAATAAGCATCAGGCAAAAGCAACTCTTATAAATATGTTGAGTAATTTTCAATTTCAAAATATCATTGGAGTGTAATTCAAAAGGAATATGATGAAAAAACCCATAGGGGGTAAGGAAGTGGAGAAATTAGACATATATATATATATTATATGTATATACGCAATATTTATATGCATATACATATTTTATTACATATTAGTATATAATATTGTCTATTAGAGATTATATATTATATAATATATATGTATGTAAAAGTTTTCTGCCTGTTTTACCACATTGTTATTAATACATTTTAATGAATTTCTTAGAAGAGTCAGTGTCTGTATATAGCTCTATTAGTTGGGTTTTTTCTTCCTTTTCTGAATCCTTTTCTTTTAAGGTAAAAAGCACATTGGATCAGATCCTGTGAGGGTTTGAAATTTTCAAGAAGATTTTTATTGGCCACATGGATAAGCTATTGTATGGCTGAAGTAGGAAATTCAGTGTGACGGAAGAAAATAATTTTTTTCACTGTACTCACTGCATCGTAATTGATTGTGCCCATGTTTTCATTCCACAGTAAATGAAAGGAATGTAACAGTGGGCTGAAGGTGGCACCTTCCAATCAACTAATGCATTACAGATTCGTAGCCTGCCTTTTCTTCCCAATAAGGAAATAAGAACCACGTAACAGTATTGGTTACAGTATTCTCAGCCTGCCATGTCATTCAAATTAGTGAGTAAATAAATACAAAAAATGTTGTCCTAATATTTCAGTAGATGAGTATAGTGCAATATATGACTTTGATTAAGTGGAATTTTGTATAAAGAATGTGGAGTTTTCACTGTATTCCCTATTCAAACAGTATTTCTCAAAAGGTTTCTTAAGTCATGATCACAGCTATTCTCACAGATACCTCATGTTTACTATGTGAACAAATTGAAAACATTCAAATTGAAAACATTGAAAACATTAAATTGGGCTTTTACTTACATTTTGGTTGCTTTTTTATTCCTCTTGAGTAATTACAGTTGGAAACAATACTAACCAAATAGAAGAACTCCTTTAATAATTGAAATTTTTACATATATTTTCAGGGAACTTGTATAAGTATATTACACAGAGATATAAGCAAAATCAGGTGTGGAAAGAAATTGTGGGTGATCTAGAGCAAGAGGACTTGAAAGGAGAGGAGGTCCCGGGGTTAAATCTCCTCTTTCACAACTCTCACATGCATATAAACTGTTCTGCTGTTAAATCATAGTGTTTGTTTGGATTTTTTAATCCCTAATGAATTATACCCATGAAAAAACACATTAACTCCAAAGAAGTTCATGAGGGTTTGTAACAATCTGACTATACAGATACCTGAGAGTTAGAGTCAGCAATGAATTCATTTAACTTTGAAATAAAATCCTGCTTAAAGATTAAATTTGTCACGAGATTTTAAAAATATCGATAAAGTGGTGGAAAGAATATAATTTCGATAAGACTAATCACAAATTTGGTAGACCTGTACTTCAGGATGTGGGATCTTTGATGACAGTAATATTTAAGAAGGAGAATGTTTGTAAAGCCTTTAATAATATTATATATAGATTTCTGTGTATGGGAAGGTACATATCAGAAATCAAACCTAATAGGCTGAGAATCTGAGAAATAGTTTCCAAAGGGACCTGAAAGATGAATCCTGAAAATCTGTTGGTTAATAATTTGTTGCTGTTAGCCTGTTAATAAGTAATGCTGCTAAAAGTGGGTATGCAAAATGTTAAACTCTTCAGAGTATTTTAATAATCCCTGTGCTTATTTGACCTTACCGGATACTCAGCTTTTATTTTGCATTTGTAGATTGTGTAACAGACCATTTTTCTAGTAAGTCTTTAAAATCTCAAGTTGTTAGAATAAACACTAGGCTTTTTTTTTTTTTTAAATTGTCAGAAGCAAACACTGAAGATGTGACCTTTGGTTTTCTTTATTTTTGCATTTTATGTGACTAAAATAAAAATTTGTAGCTTTTAAGGTCAAAAACATTAAAAATGTGCTATGAAATACTGCCCTCCATGAAATTTTTTGTGGAATCTTTTCCAGTATGTTTATCCTTGAAATGCTGGCTAATATATTGAATGAAGTCCAAATTATCTTTTTATTCTAAGCGGAACTGAATTCCATGTACATATTGTGCATTGAAGACTTTAAAACTTATACAAAAAATGAAGTTGTTGTGACTTTTTCCTTCAATGAATTTTCAGAGAAAGAATTTTTCTACTCACAATGGAACGAAGGATCAAATCATTACATTCCAAAGAAATCTCTGTTTTGTCTCTACTGGTGTCAGTAACAATTAGTCTTTCTTTCTTGGTGGCAGTGATGTATGTTTATATTGCAGAGAACAGAAACTATGGATGTATTCTAAAGGCAGGTTGTAAAACACTCTGGAACCCAAGACACCAACATTCTTACTGGACCACTGCTGTAATACCAGAAGTATGGGAAAGAATAATTTAAGAAAATCAGTGAATAAAAAGAAGTAACCTCAATTGTAACAAATATTTCCACTATACAAGAGATAGTTGTGTATATAGATTGTTTAAAAATTACTCACATGCTTCAGAAAATTTATGATTAAAAGAAGAGTTAATTATATCAAGGGTCATAGGAAAATCATTTATGCTGTTCCTAAGTATCATATTTGACTGATTAGAGCATAGATTGGATAACAAATATTCTTAAGTAAAGCATTGTTTAAAAAGCCAATTTATAGAGCTTTATTGTGTTTTATTCAAATGAACTTTTGAAGGCTCTGTTAATTCTGGGCAATGTCAACACAGCAGTCTCTTTGGGATAGGGAATATCTGCCAAGATGTTTGGTGGATGAGCAGCAGGTTGAAAAAAGCTGCATTGCTGGAAGCAGTGTGGCCACCAATCTTGTAATGACCTGCTAATTGACCTTGTGAACAATCCTGTAAATGACCTTGTAAATCAGATCTGCTTAGGAGATTTGCTAATTCTCTTAGCAGTGAAGTAGCCAAGAACATAGGAGAGTCAGGGCCAAAATCTCCCAATTTACTGGAAAGTACTTTCATAAAGTAAGCAAATTCTGTCAAAGCAGAATCCTGGTTTTCAGGGGCATTGTATGTTTATTAGAAAGAACGTGTGAATATTTTTTGTCTTTGCTGAAAGATAGCCTTTAATTACAAACCTACATTCTAAAGGTACTTACAAATACATAGTTTGAAGGCACACATGCTTCTCAGTGCTATTCAGTAAAACATTTATGATTGCCGTATTTCACATTATATCCTGGTAATGTCCAGCCCATCTTCTGCTTGCAAATGAAAATACTTATTGTCTCTGTAAGGGGTTCATTAGTTTGAGTTAGATTCTACATTCTTCTTCTAAAGTCTGTTAGTCTGAAAAAAATCAAAAGTACTAAATTGGAGTTTTGAAGTTACACTGAATTGGGCCATTCACAATATTTACTTAGTAATAAATGTTAAGTATGCTATGAATATATATAAAATACAGTGATGCATTGTGAGCCAAATCTGGAAAAACATTTTTTTAAAAAGGGTTAAAAAAAAAAAAGCATAAATTTTGTAGCCAATGTTAAGAAATATTTGGAAGAACTTTCCTTTTCAGCAACTAGAGTTAAATGGATAAACAAGTTCCTGTCTGTGAATAAAGGTAACAAACTGATGCATCACTTCTTTTGTTCTATTTATGCTGTTTTGATTTTAGTAGTCACAACAAATTATGGCCCAGCTTCTTCTGAGATAAACCCATAGTATCCTGCAATACTATCTAATACTAAGTCAGAGAGAAAGATAGTAGCATTTACCGATATTTGATTATCCCTCTCTTCAAATCAATGTTATATTTATTTACAAGTATTTAAATATAAAATTTTGTGTAATACAAGCCTAATACCTCTTTTATGTGAATATTAGTGGTTTACGGGCAAATACAGGAAAATACTAAGGTACTCTAATTAATTGCCACTTAAGAAAAAGATAAACAAAGACTTTCTAATTTTTTACAATAAAATATATTTATTTTTTGATTCAAAGCAAGTTTTAATTAGTATTACATTCTAACAGAATTACAAGAACACCAATGAAACAAAAATAGCTAGAACATTAACATTAAGGATATTTTTTTAAATCCCATTGCCAAACAAAAAAACCCAAAATAATGTTTTCTGAAGTAGAGGATTTTGTATTAAGAAAAATGTAGTCAAGAATACACTAAAGCTTATTCCAATTACAGTTTTGAAAACTGAAAAGTATTGGAGTCCATTATCCGTGTACAACTAGGTCGAGAACCCCCTTCCATCTTTGGTGAGACCTTGGAGAAAGATGAATAATGAGTCTGGTTTTGCTTCCTGATTTGCAATTTTCTGTACTGCACGATTTTTGCTCATGCACTTTCAGCACTGAGACAAGTTTTTGTTAGCAAGCTATAAGCTGTAGCAAAATGACAGAAAGGAAGAAAGAAACCATGGTACAGTACCAAAATCAATGTTAATTTGATGGAGCATCTGGAACATACTAAATTTACTGAGTCTTACTTATTAGTGATACAGAGTTCAAATTAGTGTTGTTAAAGAGGCACTAACTTTAATTTTTCTATCAATAATTTTTAAACAAGACTGAAGTTAGCCTTTAATGCTACAAACTTTTTAATTGCTGCACTTAGACAAGACTTGCTATGAGTTATGGAGAATTAAACTTTGATCTTCTCTTTTTTTTCTAGGAGATCAGATTAATTCTTGTTCTGACACCCTGCAGCTGTAATGTCTGTTGAAAGAGCTCTGTGAATTGGAAAATCATATAAAATATCATAGAAGTGATAACTAAGATGTTGGCAGGGGTTTTTTCTGTGTTCCAATTTTATTGACTTTATTTAGACTGTTTCCTTTGTGTTTTATTATTTTTATTAGTAAAGTAGCTACTTTCAAGAGGTATGTATAGCTGACTTGTCTTTGTGTTGCATCTCTCAAAGTTGTGTAGTTGAGGAGTGAACACTCCCTGACCTGCTCCCAGTACTTCCAGCTCCCAAACTATTTTCAGGAAACACTTTTAGCAGACCAGCTGGCACTTTTTTTTTTTTTTTTCTCTAGGCCATGTATTAGTACTAATTTGGGGGATACAATTACCCAGTACTTATCAGCAAAATGCTTTTTTCTATGCCACTTTTCTGATAAGTGACAGCAGACCTGAGAGGAGGCTATAGCCATACATAGCACACAGAGATGACATTTGTAGGAGAGAACCTGGCTTATCCTGCAGTTTTACAGGAAACACTCATTGCATGGCAGGATTTGTTTTGATTCATCTCCCAACAGATGTGACATTCCAAGTTTTGCAGATGAGGTTCTTTTCTTTTTTGATAAATATTTTTCTTTTGAGTCACTTTAGGCCATGTGTTTCTACCCTCTTTGAGTAGAAATTCAGAAATTATAGAAGTTCGGTTTCATTCTAAAGATTATGCAATATGAATTTGAAAAATGTCGATTTCCTTGGCTGTTCTCATCCTATCTCAGCTTCAGATAGAAGAACTTTTCTTTTAACTAACTATAATTTAATACATTTTTTTAAAGTGGATCCTGAGTCTTACTTGAGCAAATATATGATTTTGTTTTCAGATTTTGCCTTTTCTACAAATTCTGCATGTGGTATATTTAATTTAATTTTGTTTGTGTTTAAAATGTTCTGGTCTGTTTTTTCTTCCAGAAGTACTTTTCAATATCTTTAAAGTTTTATTTATTGTAAATGTATTTGGCTGTTTAGCACTGAACAAACTAAGTATACCAAACATCAAAAGTCATTATCTGGATTTCTACTCTCTTCTCTGTATTCTGTACAGTTTTAAAACATTTGCATTGTGTCTAAGGCCTATTGATTATTAATGACTCCAGACAATAATTTCTACTTAAAATAGTGTTTAGGGTTACCAAAGAAATGTATTCTATTACCATCTCCATCACTTCTCGATGAATTGTTAATGATGGGTTGCTCACAACACCTGGCCACTGTACCCACCCTCTAGACTGCAAGCTGGGCATTAGATAAGGAAGAAAGAGAGGCAACCCTGCAAAACAGGTGATGCCTCTTCCCATCAATGACTCAACCCTGATAAAGGGCCCTCTGAGAAGCAGCAGCTACTCTGTGGGGGTCATCTCTGCTAATGGCCCCTTAAGGTCACCTGGAATGATTCATAAATGACATCATCCCATTGTGATATGCCCCACCCTGAAGAGAAGAACTGAATCATCCCTTCCTGTGTAAAAGGGGGCTGAGGAGATCCCCAGGACACCCCACTTCTACTGGATACCCAGAGGAGAGGAACTCCACAAGTACCACTTCATCTCCTTAGACAGACAGGATTTTTCCTCAGGATCATCACTCCAACAGGACTGCAGATACCTTTTAACTGGACTGCTATCATCACCCTGACCAACAGCGTGTCAGGTTGTATTCTGACCTTGTCAGTTTAGTCTTGTGTTTCTGTATTACTGCTTTAACTTTAATTTCTCCTATTAAATTGTAGTTCTGACTTGGAATCTCTCGCAATATATTTCTGTGGGCTTAATTTGTCTGCTGGTTTGTTTCCAAACTAGCACAAATTGATAGTGAGTTTCACAGACTTTTGAGATAAGGTGATCTTTCTGCACAGGCCATTAAATAAAAAAAATTATATTGATGTTAAACAGAATCAGAATATAATATTTACATTAAGAATGCATTTCTTAATGTTCTGCTAAGAGAGTCTGTGGTCTGACTGAAATATTGATCAGAAGTTCTAACTGAAAACCCTTAAATTAATACCTATATAAGTAATTATGCATTTCATCCACTTATTTTTGTGGTTTGTACATATGTCAAATCTGTCTTACTGATCTAAAAAGTGTAGATAGAGTTTAGGCAACCTTCTCAATGGTGTCCACTCAATACCTAGTCTTGCTAGAAATCTAAATTCTCTGATTTTTCCTGTCAGTGTTTCACTGTGCTTTTAACCACAACAAGTACTTTTTGCAAGATGATTATTTTTTTAGGGAAACAAAATACATTCTCTTTAAAATATAAATTAATGAGTCCAGTAGGCATAATTTTCTGGTATCAGAAGATAATGTTCAAAACAAAAAACATTGAAATGAGTTGATGAATTCAGTGTTACGCAGTCATCTGCTATGAAGCATATAAACACAAATTCTCAGTCAAGTATCAAACAATATTAAATATTGTACAGATACTAATTTGAGATCCTCACTTTGAGGTCCTGTTCCAAGGATTGTGTCTGTGCACAAGGAATAAAAAGGTAGCAAATATCTAATTTCCCCCAGTCTCAGAGACAGTACAAAGTCAGGTTCTTTTGATGGCTTTTACTGCTCTGATGCCCTGGTCTACATGTGGACATCCTCACTTGAGCTATTCTTTAACCTGTCATGGCCTTTTCCCCTTTCACTAACAAACTTAATTTTCAGCCTTGGAACATTTAAAACATTAGGAACTGCAAACTGAGGGAACAGAAGGGATAGGAAAAAAAGAAGTCTATCTTTCTTGCACGGCTTGTCCTGTGTGAAAGTATTAGTTGAATCATGTTGATTCAGTTGGTCAGTACATTCACTTATTACAAACTAGACCAATGTTTGCTTCTAAGGAATTCTTCAGATTCATAGTAAGCAATCTCTGGAACAGGTATTAGAAATCACATTTCACACACAGCTGTCATTAAGGAGTCCATTAATGGAGCACATTATTACCAAATTGTGTTAAGACTGTTAGGGTAATTTGGTTTCTAAGAAACTTTAAAGAAAAACAGTGTTACAAAACTACCCAAATTCTCTGAATTTTATATTCTAAAGGAAACAGAAATTTATTGGATTCTTAGAAAGGTCATTGAGGAGTGCTTATTTTAGTGAATGATTAATTAGGCCTGCGATTAAAAAAAAATAGTAATCTGCTTTATGGTTCTAATGAGAGCTACTTCATGTAGTCCACAATTTCAGAAGGTTTATAAACCCCCTCACTAACTCAGCATAAGCTGGGCCAAAGGCTGGCACTGTGGCTGTGTAATGACGCTTCAGGTTTATATTTTGTTCACTAAGAAAATGGGAAGGCTTCAGTACTTCCAGTATGTTGAGACTAAATTCTTACAGCAGACTATAGTGTGCTTGCACACAATGACCTTCCAGAGATGAGCAGATTGACAACAGAGCTGAGACAGTTTTCCATTACATGTTAATTATGCAGTTGATGGTTGGTTCTTATTCTTAGAAAACGAAAGCTAAATTTTTCTTTTCCATGCTTTGAAATAAATTTTTTTTTTTTTTAATTTCTGGTCTTAAACATTGTACGTTATTAAATACAACTACAACATTTCTTGTTTTAGGGTACTGGGATTCTTTTTTCCTTTTATTTGCTATGTATTTTACCTTATTCTTACCTGCTGCTACTCTCTGTCAACATTGACGACTGGATGTGTTGGAAAAAGAAGTGATTACAAGAAATATAACAGATTTATTTGTATCTGATGCTCTTGTTAAAAAATCCTATGCTGTAGATTAATAATATTTTTTAAAAACAGAGTATTTGCTCTTCTGAATGTATTTCAAATTAATTTAAAATACTAGAACTGCTTATCACACAGACTCCATTTTCATGGACACAGAGAAGATATATGATGTCTTCCAGAAAAACTGCACTCTTACGTAGTAATTTATTGACACAAAAAGAACCACAGATAGCAGCTGAGAGACAGCACAAGAATTTAAATTACCTTTTCACATTCAAATGCTGGCTTAATGAATATTATGAGAACAGAATAAATGGAAATAAGATAGAAGAAATGTGAGAAAAAATTCTTTTCAGGATATTCACTAATTATTACCAAAACAAAATCACTTTAAAATCCTTTAAAAACCCATACCCACTTTATTTATTATTGGTTAATTTTAAGGAAGGACATTAATTACTGTTCTTGACATTGCTAAATTCTTAACTCTTTAACTCAGATGTTTGTTATGCTTTTTAACAAAACATTCACTGTCCTTTATAATAAAAATGTTTCTGCATGAAGATACATTACAGGTCTTTTGTTTGTATGTTTTCCAGAAATAAAGATTTTTTAAAATAAAACAATATTTAAGAATTATCGAATACCAAAAGGAAAATGATGCTATGAAATGATGAAATTGTAAACTTAAAGATCACTTTTTTCCTGTTGGTGTTACTGTGAAAGATTTTACAGAGGATTAGATGAAGTTACATAGCCAAGGCTGAGTCAAAGGCAGAGTGCATTAATCCTGCTAATGAAAGCTTTATCTTTTCTCCTTCAAAATGTTTGATTTTTAAATGACCTTTACCTAAGAATTACAATTTGAGCCTCTTCTTAGAAAACCTTAATTAAATTGAATGAATATTTAATTAAATAGATGACAATTTAATACTTGTATAAACCAGTTTGTTGTACTGGTTTACAATTTGGTTATTGGGTCAGTCTTTAAATGAAACTGGGGCTCTATTTCACTCAGAAAAAAAAAAAGCAAACAACCAACAAACAAAATTTAGTATGACAGCCATGTTTTTAGTATAATATTAGTCGTAAGTCATAGGACTAGTATTAGTGATCAGTAGGTCAAGGGAGGTAATTCTCCCCCTCTTCTCTCCTCTCATGAGTCCCTGCCTGGAATACTGTGTCCAGGTCTCGGGCCTCCAACATAAGGGGGACACAGACCTGTTTGAACAATTGCAGAGGAGAGTCATGAAGATGATCAGAGGTCTGGAGCCTCTCTCCTATGAAGACAGGCTGAGATAATTGGAGTTGTTTGGTCTGGTGAAGCTGTCGATACCCCATCCCTTGCAGTGTTCAAGTCTAGGCTGGATGGGGCTTTGAGTAACCTGGTCTAGTGGAAGATGTCCTTGCCCATGGCAGAGGGGTTGGAATTAGATGACATTTAAGGTCTCTTTCAACCCAAGTCACTCTAGGATTCTACGAACCTCTGCATGTTAGTGGTGTTTTTTTCAATGGAAAGTTGGTATGGGAAGTGGATGGTAGATGTGATCTGTTTTGAACAGGAGAAGCAGTGTGCTGGTGGGATATGTCAAAGCAATTAAATCTTCTAGTCTAAATGTATCAGGCAGGTATCATTTGAGAAACGATCAAAGCCTGATGAGTGCACCTGAATGAAATGCAAAATTTGGTGGCTAAACATTTTTGTGCAGTGTCCCTGTTTGAGTTTTAGAGCCAACAGTTGCCTAAACTGTGCTTCAAGAAAAGTGGTTTTTCCCTCAACCTTCTGTGCTAAGAACATACATCTACAAGAGCAGCTGCCATGCTTGTAACCTGTCAAGGTCCCTTCCAGCACAGACCATTCTATGATTCTATCATTCTTTGATTATGTAAACTATAACAATAATTTTCTTTCACAAAGTTGTCTAGAAGCTCTGTTGGCATCCCATTACTGTCAACATAAAAGGACAACTTTTTAGAGAATGGAGAACAGAGTAATTGTAAAAATTGAAGCATTTCTAATGCCTTCCCCTTTAAAAAACATATTTCTACCTATGGGACAACTGAAATACAAGTCTAACTTTCAAGTGAAAATTAATCCAAATCATTGAGATGGTAGGACTTCCATTTTGAAAATACCTGCAGATACGTCATGGCTGTATTACTTATGCAGAAGCAGTTACACAGACAAGGTATATATGTGAATATATTTGTTAGGTGTAATAGCAGAGCAACAGGCTAATTAAAAATATCTAATGAAATGCAGATTTCATTATTTGCAGAAGTTAATTAAAATCTTGGCAAGAGTTTTTCCTTTGATGTTCTATACATAATTGTTCTTTAAAAATGGATACTTTTGATAAACTTCCTAGAATTGTTTGGCGTCTTTAAAGGAGCAGTTAGTGTAGTCAGTACCTTGTTCTCTGTTCTACAAGTTAACGTCGCTATTGTTCTTTAAACACAAAATATGTCTCCATTGTCACTTCCAATTTCATTTTTAGCTGGTCTAAGAATTAAAACAGTTTGAATTCTCAGACAAGTAAATCTTTCATGTCTAACTCCATCAAAGGATCATCTTTACCTTATATTTTAGCCACATATGAGCAGGTCTGTTCATATATCGTTATTACGTTGCAAAGGGATGCTCTTAAAATTTAGGGAACACCGGAAATAAATTTGCCTCTGCAATATTATGCCAGACTCCTTATGTACCTTTCAGTTTTAATTACATTTTTAGTCTTTAATTCAAAGATGTGCTTACAATTAACTTTACAAATACTCTTTACATTTTCCATAATCATTCACTCAGATGTAAAAAGGTGGAGCTGAAACAGAAGGTGTAATGGAAGGTAATTGACTGAGTTAGAATTTGTCTGAGTTAGAATTTGTCTGGGATATTTCAGTTAACTCACACATTTCATATGTTAACCATATATTTAAACTATTCCTCTAGATTCATTTTCTAAAGAGCTTAAGGCTTAGCAAGAACTAATTCAAGAAAGAAAACTTTAGCATATATATATATAATTCTCTTGAGTAAAAACTTTTCTCCTAGTGAAGCATAATCTAGTTGTATAAAAATATATATGTATACATATTTATGTGTGTCTATTAATGTGAATTGCAAAAATAAATACAGAAACTTCTTTTAAGAACAAAGAAGGGAGTACTTTATAGGAATCATGGCACACTAAGACTTAAACATCAACACTGATTTTATTGGAAGCTGTAAGAGATGGCCAAGAGATCATGGCTGGCCAATTGAAATGAAAGAGGCAGCTTTAGTTTTGACTGTCGTGTAACACTGACCAAGTACGCATAGATTCAGTTAACTCAGTAGAAGACACTAATGATTTGAATATAATAGATCTGGCAAACCCAAGGAGTACTGACCAAAGCTTATGGAAGACAAAATTGTGACTTGAATCTGACCAGGTACAAATACTTTAAGGGTAGGACCCTCTGTCAATTAACAGGGCATAGACTAGCTGAGGTCTGAAGTGACTGTCTAGACATGCAGCTGCTGGATTTTGCCAAAATATATTCGTTTTATGTGACAAGGTTTTGATGGTGGGGGAGCTGCAGGAATAGGATCTGTGAAAAGATGTTAGAAGCTGCTCCCATATTGGACTGAGCCAGATGAAGCCAGCTGTCCAAAGCTAGGCCAGTCAGTGCTGTTAGTAACATCTTTGTGATAGCATATCAAATAGGGGGTAAAAATATGCTGCACAACAGCATATGAGAGAAAGAAATGAAAATATTTGAGACAAACAGCTCTGCAGACACCAAGATTACTGCAGATGGAGGAGGAGAAGGTGTTCCAGGCGCCAGCACAGAGATTCTGCTGAAGCCCATGATGCAGCCCATGGTGAGGCAGAGTCCCCCTGGAGCCCATGGAGGTCCACTGTGGAGTAGATATGCACCCACCACACTTTCATACAGTCTCTCTCAGAGAGCTTTACTTTCTCCTGGTTTTGTTATTCTTGACATCTGGCACTGTAGACAAATTTAGAGAGGGGAGGGTTGTTGCAAGACGAAATTTACCCCTAAAATTAAAAAAAAAAAATTCAAACCATGAAAATCATACTGAATGAATGAATACAGGATAGACAACATCTTGCACTATTGATATATTCAAAGATTAAAACAACAGAAACTGGAATATGCACATTCCTCTTACAGGAACATGTGACATATGTACATTGGTGAATAACAAATTTAAACAGATATATTGTAGTGCAAAGGAAAAGAGGTGTGGTTACTGGACTGGCCATGCACCAAGGTTTGTGCTATTGTCAGTAGGATATCCTCACTGAGGTTTCAGAGGTCCAGGACAGCTAAATAGTTTAAAAATGTCTCCCAGAGAACAGAAAAACCCTTAATAAAGACAAAAGGGATCTAGAAGAAATGAACATGGGACACATATACATAGATCACAGCACAGCTGAGATCACCACCAAAGTATCTGCCCTAATTGGTAAGGAGACTGTCCATGGGACTGATTATTCTTGGAAATTTTTATTAAGTTTTGTTACTTAACACAGTATCTTGCAAACACTGTTGAGCAATGTTTCTCCACAGACATGCAGTGAAGATAAAGATTGCGAAAATGAAAACTTACAAAGGTTCAGAGTTTCAGTCAGACAGAAGTACAAAATTTAGTTCTCCACAGGAATTTCCACGGAGAGATATAGTTCTCTTCTATAGAAAAACAAATTTAGAGGTTTGAGGATTTTGAGCACTAATGAAAATTGAAAGTTTAATTCATCCTAAGATATTTATTATCGTGCTTTGAAACCTCCACTGAAAATAGCTCTGTGTTGGACCACATGGACTTTCAGAAAATGGAAAAGAACCGTCCTGATTCATCTTCCTTTTTGTTTATCAGGATTTGGTCATATTGCTCCTACTCTAAGTACCTCCAAATAATCGGTTTGAACAGATAACTTGATGCACATAAGACATTTTCATGACTTTAACTAAGTCTGTATGAATCCAAATATAAACCAGTGCTGCTGTTGTTTAAAACTGGACAGAAATTAAATGCGTGTTGCAGATATAATCTCTAAAAAATTTGCAAAAATTGCAATTAAGCGAAGTATAAAGGTAATTTTTACAGCAGTGTGTTGTAAAATGGAGATGGAGCCTCCACAATCTTGTAGGAATGGGACCTACAGCCGTGTGATATGCTGTGAGATATATGGTGATATATGGTGATTCCCATGGGCATAGTGGCATGTTGAGGGGCTGAGAGGCTGTCAGGTAGAGTCTTGACAACCCTTGTGTTGCAATTAGCCAGCTGGAAGAGGAAGTGATACTAACGTGTCACAGTTCTGTTCCACCCTTGCACAAACCCAAAGCCTTTGTAATCTTTCTTTTTCTAATCTTTCCACCATTTATGACTGCAGTAACAGAATATTTGACTACAGTCTCACCTCCACTCTCCCGACAGTATAAATTGTCATTTGAAATCCTCAGTGTTAGAGGATGAGAATATGATCACCCTGCAGATGAGTTGATGGGCTTTCTCTCCTCCCCAAACAAAGAACACTTCTTTGGTAAGATATGCATCACAGTATATTCAGGATACTTGTATACAGCGCTATACATTTGTATTTTGCAGGTCTAATGAATTTATCACCAGCAATCTAAAAGAGCCTATAATCTGTTGCTCCAATAAACCTACTATTTCCATGAATGAGAACAGACTTAGAGTATAACCCAATTATTGGTACATCTGGTATCTTATTGAATGTGACTGGATTTATAGTGCTGAATTGGTTATAATCCGATCTCTAAGGACAAGCTGGAAAGCAAGGAGGATTTACTTCCATCATGCTCCTAAATAGGGATTGAGGTGAGACTGACTAGCCTACAGTTCTGAGCTCTCCTCGTTGCCCTTCTGAAGTAACATTTGTTTTTTTCCAGTCTTCAGGCATCTCTCTCATTTGCCATGACCTTTCAAAGATAATGAAGAGTGGCCTTACAGTGACATCTGCCAGTTCCCACAGGATTCATGTGTGCATCCCACCAGGCTCCATGGACTCAAATATGTGCTGTTTGTTTAAGCACCCCCTAAACTGTTGTTCTTCCACCAAGGGTGTTGTCTTTGCTCCTGATTTTCTCACATCTCAGGAAATTTGGATTACTGAAGGTTGGTCTAACTAGTAAAGACCAAGCCAAAGAAAATATTGCATACTCAATCTTTTCCATGTTCTTTGTCACTGGGTATCCCACCCATGCCAGATGCAGGTCTGTGTTTTCCCTTGTCTTACTTTACTGGTTATCTATCTGTAGAAGCCTTTCACGTTGCCCTTCATGCCCCTTACCAGATTCAATTCCTGCTGAGCCTTTCCTAACACCATCCCTGCACAACTGGACAGTGTTTTTATATTCCTTTTGTGTGATGTGATCCTGCTTCCACTTCTTGTGTGTCTCCTTTTTAAGTTTGGATTTTTAAAGGCTTCTTGGATATCTATAAATGCCTCCTGCCACCCTTGTCTGATTTCTTACTCATCAGGATCGATCTTTCTTGGTCTTGTAGGAGGTGATCCCTGAAAATCACCTGTTTCTTCTGGAACCCTCTTTTCTACAGGAGAGTTTTCCAGAGGAGCCTTTCAAACAGACCCCTGTTTGAAAAGACAGAAGAATGCAAAAGTTTGCTGGCGTGGTTTGTTGACAGCTTCAAGATAACAACTCCTTAGTTAGTTTTAGAAAATCTGGCCTTCCCTGCACCACAGTTAATATAGCATTAAGCATTCTTGATTGTGGCAAAGAGAGGTTGCAAGTTTGTATAGCCTCTCTGCATGCCATGTTCCTTTTTTATCCCATCCCCCATTACTGTATTCACCCCTAAACCCAGAAATGTTGAGGAAATTTTGTCCTTTATATATATAACAAATGTGAGTAAATAAGCAAATATGTATAAACAGGTTTGAATTCACCAGACAAATTATTCATTTATTTTAGATTATTTTCTTTCTATTAGATAACCAGTAGATAATGTGTTTCAGTTTTTGTTTTTTTCAGCCATGGTATATTCACAGGGATTTGTTTGCTGAGAGGTGTGGGCATAATTTAGGCAGTTTATAGTGAAATATGGATTTAGATATGTAACTGTTGGTTCTTATAACCCACTGTCATAGGCTGATAGAAAAAATATTCATACTAATAAAATGCATACTGAAAAATAATTCAGTCAGACACTGATCCATATTTAGCATGGTTGCTATGGAATAGCACAGATTAGCACGCTATTACCCACTGACATAATACTCAAGAAGAACTGGGAATTAAAAAAAAAAAGAAACAGACAGATAAGACTTCAAAATTACTTATATAACTATTGTACTTCAGAAGAAAAATGCACCTGGTAGATATGGTAGGAGTCAACAATTGCCAGACAGTGAAACATTAAGGGTGCTCTTATACACCCAGCCTTGTTAGACCCATGATGGAAAGGAGTTATTGACATGTTTCCTATGTTCAATTGGTGAGGATAAAGAACATTTATTCTGCACTTTTTCTTGGAAAAAAACATCAGTTTAAGATATCTAAATAGCAGGACATGGCACTGTTATAAGAAATGACTTTCCTCTCTCAACAATACTAAGAACAAAAAAGCTTTTCAAGTGCAAAAGGCAGAATAAGGTATGTCAGAGGCTAACTGAACAATTTCAGTAGGCCTTGAAGCTCTATATTCCGTAAGACTTGTTGGTGATATGTTGATCTGGCAAGTGAAGATGTGCTGTTAGAAACTATCTTTACAGCAACTTAGCTTTGAAGACAGGATGTCTGGGACAGACATTGTTGCAGACATTGATGTTTTCTTAAAACACCTCTCAGACAGGAGAAAAGTGAAACAGAACTGTGTCGAATTTAACTAAGCTGCTGCCCATGTGCCAGATTTTTGGGTTTGGTTGCTAGTGTGCTACAGTGGGCCAGCCCTGCCAGCAATTGCTGGTACAAATATTGGGAGACTTTCTCAGCAATATATTTTTGTCAATAAATATGCACTTCTGTATTGTCTGTGTTAAAACTGAGCTCTTGGTATGAAAAAATAATGTCGTATTTTGCATTATGCATCAGAAAAAATATTTGTTTGCAATTGTTTCTTTTCAAGTAGGTGATCCATAATGTAAAGAAAATGTCATAAGAATATGGTGACTTCATAATCTGAGCATATGTTGTTGGTCTTTTGGTCTTACTGGTTGCTTTTTGTTCATATATTGCCTATTGCAAAATTCAAATAAGCTGTATTTCAGCTGGTTACTTGGAGAGAAGAGGTCAGATTTTATACTGTTAGATCTTTGTATGATATTCTTTTCTATTTTGCCTTAAATTATGGATTATGATGCATAAACCAGAAACATTTAAATTCCTTGGACATCTTGGACACATCACTAGAACTTACATGTTAGAAATATTGTGTGTGTTCCCACCAAACAGCTTACATGTTCACATGAATTTGTCTCTCATTAATTTGTAGGAAAAAAAAATCATTATAGAAAAAAAGACCGTAATTGTGTAATTTTTCAAAGGAGAGTAAAGAGGAATGATTTTATAAATGTTCATTCAATCTGGTTTTGGTATGATGTTGCTTCTCTTCTTTTTTCACTTACACAGAAGCAGGAAGAGACTCCTGTTGCATTCATGTCAGGAAACAATGGATATAGGAAGTCTTCAATAACAGAGGTTTATTTTTAGTTCGGAAAAGTCAGACATAACAGAAAGATATGCATGTAAATTACACTCCAGGACATATTTCTTACTGCATAATACTTTTCTTTCAGTGAGTGTCCTCAGGGATCATCTGTTAGAGTGACTGCTCACTTTGGTTTACTTTTTAGTCAGAACTATTTTCAGTTCCCATAATAACATCTTCTGTCCACATGAGCTTTTCTCCTGCTGTGTTAGAGATCTCAAGGATAAATTGTAGACTGGGAACCTGGAATATCAATATGACTGAGTAGCTACTTTGAAGCAATGGATACCAAAATTTAGTTAGCAAGATTTGCAACAAACATTTTTAAGTAGTTAATAGAAAAAAACATTCTAAAGACAGATGATATATTGATTATGACAGTTGAAATATTTAATTGCTTCCTATCTTAAATTTATGGCTTTGGTATTCCCTTTGAATTCGTTTGGATTTCTTAGAAATATTTGTAATTTTTATTGGGTAAACAAACCTCTTGTTGCAGATTACGTAAGGATAAATTTTGTCTGACAACACAGTTTTCAGTCAATCTAGATTGTCTGAGTGGTACCTAGGTGACCTCTTGTCAAAGGTGGCATCTCAGAGTGGTTTCAAAGGAGTTTAATAGTGCAAGATTTAGATAACATTAGCAGTACTGAGCTTTCCATACTAATTCTAGTTTACAAAAGGGGTTTACTCCCTTCCCAAGTTGTTTTGGAATTAAACTAACAAAGCTGAAAGTTATGAACATTTATTTCTATCAGGAAAACAATTAGTGCTATACAGGTGCCACTACTCTTTTATTTAATTTAAAAATTTGGAGACCAGCTAGATCTCCAGCTAAAAATTCTAGTACTTTTTAATAAATCAGAGGAACCTCAAGGTAGAAAATGTTCATTATTTAATTTGCAAGATTTCTGGCAAAGTACAAAAGGGAAAAGTCAACACACTGCAGACTATATGTATGTATATAATATGTACTTAGTATTACTACACACAGAAATATATATGCTCACATAAATATATATATATATTCAACACCCATAATGCACTGATTGTATTGACTATATACTTGCATACATATATGTATATGTATGATATTTTATATATATATTATATATATATATGTATATTTATGTACACACACAAGCACGTACATATAATAGGTAATGGATTCTTTGAAAAGAAATAAATGCAAGGCACAAACTGCAATCTTGCTTTAATTAAACTTGTTCATTTCTCCTTTTGGCTAAAAATGAAGGTGCAATTTAATACAATTGGATGTGTACAGAACCCCAGAAACTCAGTAAGCTGTAGTTCACTTAGGAGGCCTAGATGGTAAGGGAAATGAAAGCAATGGGTGCTTTCCTAAATCAGCAGTTCCACAAGTAATGCCAGATTATGGGCTTCCTTTCCCTCCCTGTCTTAGGACATTTATTTCTGCTCCTGCAGCACAGATTCAATTCCTATATCACATCCTAAAACTCTAATCTGCTTTGTACTTAACTGAGAGAAAACCATTGTACAAGAAATGTCGCAAACCATGAATATCAATGTGCTAATTGTATCTGGTTGTCTTTTCATGTGTATTAGCAAGATTTACTGTCCACAGAATCCCATAGTTTCATACCACCACAGATTACAGACCATTCTTGCTTAACATAATCAAGAATAAAGACTAACAAAAACACAGCTATTATAGCTATTGTTTGTCTTTCAGACTACTGGAAAAGTGTGCTGTTATTCACAGTAAAATTTCTTGTAATCTGCAGCTCAATACTCTGCATTTCAGCGTATATCTCAGAATGTACATGGCAGGAGCTGGGTGTCTGGCACAGCCTGTGGCATTGTGTTTGGCTCTGTACCATGCTAGCACTTACCTCTGCTTGTTTCTTCTGTAAATCTTTTCTCTCCTGTCCATATTCTGGAAAGGAGTATCTTTGGAAAAGAGTAACTGAAGCATGTCTGACTGTTCCAACATACTGAAAGCTTCTTTACACTGGAGACTGTAAATAAGAGAAAGGCAAGATAATATATTTAGAGAGGTACCATATTACTTTATAGACTTGACTGAAGAGTAGGGAAAACAAACTGACAAACTGTTTTCACTGCCAGGGTTTCTCTCTTGTGAGAGAGCCTGAAAGGAAGAAGTCAGACCCCTTAAAGATTCCAAAACAATAAACAAAACTGAGGAACAGCTTCAAAAGCTATTTCTTTTTATGTCTGCATGTAATTAGTGGTTATAGATAGTCATTATTTTATTTCATCAAAGCCCTGAGCCATGCCAGCACAACATATGTAGAAAGAAGAACCTAAATCCAGAATTCTCGTTAGGCAGGTGCAATAACTGTGATCCCACCAAGTGCCATTGATGATGTGTTCACAATTAGATTATGAAAGAAGAGAGATGAGGTAGAGCATGTGAAGTTGAAAGTCTGGTGTGCTACAGGGCCTTATAGCAGGTGGTGGAGAGATGGGTTGGAAGCTATGGATTAGTGTCTTTAGAGTCAGTAATAGATTTTAAGGAGAAACTCGCAGTCAGAAATTGAAGTGCATCTTTTTTTACGGTAAATATGGTGCTTTTTATTTGTTATTTGGGAAACAGTATTTGCCTTTGATTATGAGATACATTGCATTCACATTCAACACTTGGACACACCAAGCTACCATAATTCAAGTGAATATATAAAAAGGCTGATTCCAGCACTTACATGTGGTAACTGATCATTTTTGTTTTCTGATATGTTTGATTTTATGTCAAGTCACACTGTCTTCCACTGAATTTTTATGTTCTTCCAATCTATCTGATTAATCAGGTCAACTACTAACAGGAGATAGGTATTTCAGGTATAATAATCATAGGCCTACATATTTGTTAAGGAATTAAAAATTTCTGCATAGTAGATGTAGATGTTCACAGTTGTGCTTGAATGCATGTACCTGTACAATACTTTAGAAAACGAAAAGTTTGGTGAGGATATAAAATGATAAAACACTGGAAAGTAATAGCAGTTTCCCTCTCTGCCCTTGGCTGCATGCTCCTTCTTCCTGTCTTGTGTTGGCTCAAGCTGCTGTGCAGCCACATGGGGTTCCCCTTTCCTGGTGATTGGTCACAGAGCTTTGCTGCTGTGGACTTTTCTGAGTGAATAGAGGAGAGAGCTATTATTAATGCATGAACTTGGAAATTGCATGCACATTGCAACATTCCAAATCTTTTTGCCAGAAGGAAACTCATTATATATATATATATATATATATATATATATATGGAGCTATGAATTTTTTGTAGGTCTAATTTGATAGCCCAATCAAAATAAAGCAAGGAGTTATAATAATGCTAACACAATGCTACCATTCATAGTCTGAATTGATACGGGAAAGTCTCTGTAACACAGTTGATTACACACACATGCACAAAATCATAGTCTCTACTTTCTTTGGTGTTTCGTTCACTCTTCAGTCTCCCTCAAGGTTCTTAAGGTTGTTGGATGGTGTTTCTCAGGCAGAGGAGACAGAAAGGGTACTAGCAAGTTTTCTATGTCCCCACTTCTACACCAGCAAGAATTTGTTTTTTCTGGGTAAAGTAGAAGGGGTCCTTCTTCCTTCTTTTGGGACACCACTTGTGTTTATGTTTATCCATTTTCCCAATGTGCCTGCAAGCAATCCCTTAACTTGTTCTCAGTTATTCATTATTCCACTTGCTTGTTTTTCAGTACTGTTTGTATGTCTAAATTTGTTTAACAAGACTGTATGTCTGTAGTGATCAGTGACTGACCATTGTGAATTCTGTTTAGTTCACTGTCCCTGGTACCACTCTGTGTTTGCATGCCATATCTTATTTTATGATCATAGACCATTCAATCTACAAATAATAATTACTTTTGCTCACTATAAACCAAAGCTAACATATCAAACCTGACTGCTAGGTAGATGTTTTAGCTAAAATAAGTGAAAATCAGCTGATGTTATAGGCTTGCCCAGGCAAGTTTGGTGTTCCTACACTGACAGGTTAACACCAAGCCAAAGTGGACTTTTAATCATTATGGAAAAATGCCATATGTACTGGACTGAAAAAGCTCTACCTCAGTCACAGCTTCCTCACCCAGGCCTGTCCAGCTCAAGAAACCCCAGATGAATCTGGGCTCTGCATAGCATAGCAGGTTGTTGGACCCCTGTCCATGAGTAAATACTGTTCTTGACCTCATGGGACCTGGAAGATAAGACCCTGGGACTAATGTCCCAAAGCACCAGTAGCACTTGTCTGTCTCAGTACTCCGAGACCATCAACAGAACTTGTGTCAGAACTCTGATGCAGGGTTGAAGAATCCATAAACAAGTGTCATGCCTACAAATTATTTTCGACCTGAAACTTCTTGAGCTCTATCTCTGCCTGTGCAGCTCTACCTGTCAGGTGCTTTTGCAGTTAGAGATGTCTGTGTTCTCCCACAGTGGTGGGTATTATCAATCCTTTCAACCAGATGTTGGAACACCACGTAAAATTCTTTGTTCATGTGGATAAACAGGGCTGAGAATTTCTCTATGGATATAGTAAACAGGAACTGCTTTCTAGTTAATGATTTTTCTTTCCCAAGTTATTTTGTTGTTTTTCTTCTTGTTGTTGTTGTTGTTGTTGTTTTTGGTAAAAAGTTAGGCATCTGAGCACTCTTGGCCTAGTGGTGCTTTCTTGCTTCTTTCCCTCTTCTTTGTAGATATGTATCAGCACAGTCGCATCCAGCCACACCTTATATAAAGTGCTAAGCCCGGAAGGCTCTCAAGGTAGCGACAGCATCTTTATGCGTGCGTGATCCCTGCCGGGGTGAGCTGTATAACTCTCCCAAAGGACAGAGTCCTAGCTGCTGCAGATTACCAGTTTTTGCTGGCTCCTCTAGGACGAGAGTTTCCCCAGGCAAGGTGTGGGAGCGCAAATGAGAATAAAAGGCTAGACAGAGGGCTCTTCCTCGGGATAACTGCCCTTTATTGTGAATCCAGTGTTGTGTAGTGAGGGTCCAGAGTTATACAGATGGCTGAGTAGCCCAGAAGAAAGAGCCAGGAAGAAGCCCTGCAGGGCTCTTTTAAAGGGAGATGGGATCAGGAAACACCCAATGGGGAACGACATAGTTCAAAGTGACAGTGGAGAAGAGCTTTCCAGGACATAGCCATATATGGCATCTGAGATATGGGTACAGGTAACACAAGAGCAAGATGGAATTTTACCACAGCTCAGGCAGAGAGTTCAGATATTGGAAGAAGAAGGCTGAGGGCTTTGCCTGGGCTTTCTTCCCACCAAAATCTGAAGCTCAAAAGCAGCAGCTTCTGCCAAGTTATATCCACAGCAGTCACATCCCTATGATTCTACAGTCCCTTTTTTTGAAAGGACATATGGCAGGGACTTTTACTCAGGTTAAGATGATCATCTACAGTGTACTCATAAGACACAGTAAAAACTTAAACACTTCTGTTTTTCCTGTGGTGTTTATCCAACATAGAAAGAAAACATCAAATATGTTTTAAGATGGTGTTTTGGGCCCACCTCTCGCAGTCAGCTCTGTAAGTGACAGCAACCCATGTAAAAAAATAGTGATTTCAAGGGATTGACATATACTCCTGCAACCCATTTTCATTGACTATTCAATATTGTAACTGTTTGCATTTCAGTTTAGGAAAATTAAGAAGAAAAACAGAGAAAATCCTATAGAATTTTGAGGATACACTAGAGTTCATTCAAACTCAGAAACTGCAATAGGTCAGAACTTGGAATAGCCTCTGTTTTTCACCTTGGGTGGTTAATTATACACTTTATGAGGAAAGAAAATGACTAATAGAGGAAGCAGCACTCTGAGTGCTGAGTGGAAAGTCATTATTTACTATGCAGTAATTTGATACACCTTGTTCAGGTTGTAGGTGAAAGATGTTTTCATATGAGAAATATGGTATTTGTCAGCAGTTACTCATATGACTGCTCCTCCCTTTATTGAAAGGGAAGCAAAGTTCAAGCTATAGTCAATCTTCTCTATACTTCCTTTCTTGGTGGATCTGCAAAAACCCCCCTATGAAAATCAGTATAATGCATGTCTTGTAGACATGGCCTATGACATTTAAGGTAGTAATTTAATTTTGAGAAGGATGTCAAGAAGTAAAATTCAAAGAAAGTTTTGCTTTTTCTGTCTGTAATGCCATTGGTATTCAGCTGTGGATTTCTCAGAGAAATTCAGATAGTCAGAAATACAGTAGCTGACCTCATGTGCCCTGACAAGGATGCCACGAATTCCTGATCAGACCTGAGGGTTGCTCAAAGTTGTAGGATGTGTCCTCCTGATAAAGGGAGGCAGTAGGCAGAACTACTAGCTCAAGTCCCAGAAGTGATAGATCTTCATCTTCACCACAGGAAAAATCTGAACCTTGATCTATACCTCATTAAATGTTTCAATACATTGTTGGGGAAGGGTTGAGGGCCAAAAATGGTACCAAATGGTATGGTTTTGAGAGCAGAACATGAAGTAGACAATCTTTGTTCATGAAATAACATTAAGTATTTAAAAGATGATGCAGGAAAAAACTACTATAAACACCACTAAAAGGTTTTTTTTCATAAGAGAGCATGAGAACAAAGTAAATGCATGACAATAGCCTTCCCTGAATTAAGGACAAGATTCTATTTTCTCAGGAGCCTTTTTATGAGGCCCAGTTTTTATGAATAGCAATATTGTGTTCTTGTGAAATTTTTCCCCTTGTGCTCTTCATTTCTAGGATGTAGTTAAGAGCTATTTCATCTATATTCAAGTAAGAAACATCTGTTGTAACAGTTTGCCAGCAATAGTAGGGATTGGCTCTCCAACTGAATTTTTATTAGGCACTACCTTAACAAACATACTGTGCTTGCCAGCATTATGTAAAAATGGAATCTTCTCAGGTCTTTCTGTAAAAGAACAATCCTCAATTTTTGAGAAAAATGGAAAAAAATTGTAAGTGAATGTTCTTGCAAAAACAACCACATACTTTTTGTAAATATTTTTAATAGTAGGTACTAAATAGAAAAAGGTGTGTCGCCTGTTACTTATTCTATGAGAAACGTATGTGATCTTTCATTCCTCTTTTTAAATCTTGTTTATATTGGTTACTTTCTGCTACAAATTTTTAAAAACTGATTTAATGAATTGTTTCCCTAATATAGCCTATTTTTTCCCAGTGCATTCGATTTGGCAGATCTAATTTCAGTTATGTGATGGAGATGGTGTATTTATCTCTTGCTAACACTTTCTCAATAACTTTTGAACTTGCTGTCTAATTGCAACCAAATTATCAGAGCAGTAGAAGTATCAAAATTATACCAGATTCTTATAAGTTTTGTAAAAATTTGAAATTGGGTAGATGAAAGATTTATTTTTCTGTCGTTTTTAGGGTTGGTTTCTGAAGGAGAGCCAAGGAAGGGTTTTGTTGTGTTTTGCTACGCTCTGGCACACAAGGCAAAAACAAATCAGTGCAGCACACTAGTATACGTACAGCAGCCAGTCTAATGGGACGTGTGTGGCCAGTGATCACATTCTGTAATCCACAGCTAAGAGGGAAACAGTGGAGGAGTAGGGGGTCCTGCAGAATGGCTCATGTGCAGAGCTGGTTACTTCTAGTGGTCGGGGGAACACTGACATGTGTCATAAATTGCATAGGAATAAGGCTTGGTAGGTCATTAATAGACCCGCTGGAGCAGAATTCAGTTTATAAATCCTTGTCTCATACTTCACTCCCTCATTTCTATATTTGTTAATGTACGATATTTATTGCCATTGGTACTACTGCTATTACAAAATAAGTGATTAAATAAATAAAAACCATAGACTTTCCACTGAAAGCAGTATAACCAATCTGTCAACACTTGCTTTGTGAAGTGGTAATAGTAGTTAACTGCAATATGATCTAAAGCTCTGCTATTACCAGAACAATTGCATCCTACTTTGAATTGCATCATTCACTATGCTGCTTGCCATTAAAACAGCAGGATCAATCCATATTTGAAGTAACTGTTAGTTATCATCTATAACTGTCAAATCCTTATGTTTAAAGTAGAAATCTTACACATCAATGAGACCCACTTTACTGTTTTTAATTTAAGTCAAACTCAGTAACTTGTAACATTGATAACGAGAGAAATAATCTAGTAACCTTCTTGACTCCAGGATAGGGATTGATCCTTAATTTTTACATTTTAATTAGATTTGATTTTGGCTGCACAGGACTGAACCAAAAATATTATGATCTCAGTTGTTCTTAATCTAGGGATTTTATTCAGAACTTGATTTAAATGATTTATTTGTTTTTAAGCAAGCAATTTTGAGTAAATTTCTATTCTTAGAATTTCTCATTATGTGTTTCATAGCATATATATCTTTCTCTCTAGTTAATTTCCATTTTTATTTCCAAGTGTAATTTGTTTCAATAAATAGTTTATATGGAGATGTACCACTTGGTTCTGTGATTATTTTCATTAAAGGTTCTACATATTGATCCTATTTTTTTTTTTTTTTGTGGACTAAAACAGTGTTCTATCTGTATTGCACAAATACTTGCTGCAAGTTAAAAGATGCAGTTTTCACAGATGATCATTGTTGTTTACATGGGATTTTAAAACTAACTCACTCCATGAAAGACCAGAAAGCTATAAGCAACCAAACACCTTTTAATTTAAATAAATAAAATAAAAATACCCTTGAAGTCTCTGAAATAAATAAAGACTGAATTTAGAGTAGAGTCAGAAGTCAGTACTGCTCTTTTTTTAGTTTTCAGGATCAGGTAGGTGAAATCCTATTCTTTCATTTAAAGACATTGTCTATAAACATTGATAACAGTGTTTTCAAAAACTATTTGCAGAGCCCATTTTGTAAAAAATTTCTGCTGATTTCACCCACAAGAAGATTGCACAAAGTAAATAGAAATTGTATCCCAGATTCTTCTTTTTCTTGAAATGACTGTGGTTTGTCTTTGTGCATTTTCAGTTGTTAATTTGTATAGGATTTATATTATAGTGTTTGCCTTAGTTACAGTCAGCATCTCTCAACAGTAGGTTTTTTGCAAACAGGCTTACATATATCACAGGCAGATCTCTTTCTAATGAAAGAATCTTCAAGTTCTCTAACCTCAAAGATAATATTTAGATTTAATTTCTATTATATAACGATCTTGTATCTGCATGGAGGATAATGAAGAAGTGATGGCTTTCAAAAATGTTGCATTTGAGACAGAAAAATTTAACTATGTGGAGTCTCCTTCCGTGACATTTGCATAAAATGATGGCATTAAGCTCCCAGTGGTGCTCTTCTCATCATACACAAGATCAAAGAGCTATTATGCTCTGAGCCTGTCTGCAGCTGTTAAATGCTTTCAAGGACTGTTTTCAGTCTCTCAGTTTTTCAAGAGTATTTGCCATAGGGTAGTATCAGAGTTTCCACTGTACTTGAGCTGTAATTTTCCCAAAATTATGTTGTGTTCAGGCAACTGCCATGTTCAGTTGCTTAGGATTCAGCAGTGGAGTCATGTAACACATAGCAGACCATGGCCGTGAAACATGTGGTCTCTCTTTCTCAGGAACAGGAGTTCTCCTGGGTGCTGCCTCCTGCTGACTCACTAAGGGAGCAGTAGCTTCTAGCACCTTCCTCAGTGCGCTGCATGTGGAAATATGTAGCAGCACACTTGGCAGAAGCTGCTGTTTTTGAGCTTCAGGTTTTGGTGGGAAGAAAGCCAAGGCAATGCCCTCAGCCTTCTTCCTCCAATATATGAACCCTCTGCCTGAGCTGTGGTAAAATTCCATATTTCTCTTGTGTTAGCTGTACCCATATCTTAGATCCCATATATGGCTGTGCCCTGGAAAGCTATCCGCTCCAATGGTCACTTTGAACTATCAGGTTTCCTATTGGGTGTTTCCTGGTCCCACCTCTCTTTAAAAGAGCCCTGCAAGGCTTCCTTGGCCTCTTTCTTCTGGGTTACCCCAGCCATCTGGATATCTCTAGACTCACTTCGTGGGCCCTCAGAATGCAACACTGGATTCACAAAAAATAGGCTGTTATCCCGAGGAAGAGCCCTCTGTGTAGCCTTTTATTCTCATCAGCACTAGTACACCACACCAGGGGAAATTCTTGTCCTAGAGGAGCCAGCAGAAACAGGTTATCTGCGGTAGCTAGAACTCTGTCCTTTGGGAGAGTTGTAAAACCATTGCAACTCATCCTGGCAGGGATTCTGCTCGCATAAAGGTGCTGTCGCTACCTCAAGAGCATCCGGGTTAAGCGCCTTTAGAAATAATGACTTAGGCAGCCAGAACAGTGAGGAAACAGGATGCAAAGAGGTGCATGAGTGCGTGTGAATCTAAGGGAGAGACACAAATATGAGGAAGAGACACATGGATGAGACTTAAATTGGAATGTTTTTAACTCTTTTTGTTATGGTACCAGAAACCTAACTCTCAGTGCACGGGTAGTTGTGCATTGAAACACTGTTCAGAGGTTATAGAGGTCTGCTAAAGTGTGGTGAGGGCTCTGGTGCCTTAAAGCAGACTCTGGTGGGTATTGTTACGAAAGCCTGGTAGGACATTACTTAGGTATGAGGTATGATTACCTTTGCTGATCATTGCATGTTGTTTAGCTTAGGAGCTAAAGGATAAATTGAGGTTGGAAAGAATCTCTGGAGTTCATCAAGTCTAATCCCTTCTGTTCAAGGAGCGTCAGCTAGAGCTGGCTACTGCAAGTTACAGCAGAATTGTGTCCAATCTAGGTTTGAGTAACTCAGAGGATGGAGGTTCCCTAACTCCTCCTAGTCCAGTGTCTGACCATTTGCCCAGTAAAAAAATGTTTTCCTGTCTTCATATGGAATTTAATGCATTTTAGTCTGTGCCAATTGCCTCTTGCCCTGTCACTGGGCACCATTAAGAGAAGTCAGTGCCTCCCTCTTCTTCATTCACTCACCTCATATTGGATACATTGGTACACAAGGATAAGAATGTCCTGAGCATTGCCTTCTAAAGACTGACCATGCCCAGCAACCTCAGGCTCTCATATGTCAGATGCTCCAATCCCTTAGTTATCTTTATGGCCCTACATTCAACTCGCTCCAGTAACTCCACATATTTCGTATGCTGAGAAGCCCAGAACTGGACCCTACACTCAGTGTTTATTTTTCATTAACATATTCTAATAGGGTTTTGCAACAGTGTTTCATGACCCCTAATACAATAGTGGTTAAATACCCTGGGACTAATGGGATCAAAAAGAAGGGGTTGAATGCACATATTGTAACTAACATTTATTTTGTAATACACAGGAATTTTTCTTATCCTTCAGTTTCCTGTAAAGACAATTGTTCATCTTACAGGCATCAGATATAAAGTTCAGAATTTTCATAACTCATCACACAATGTTAGGCTGTCTAAACCCACAAATTACAATCTCCAGGAAAATCCATCACTTTGCAAATAGCTGATTAAACTAAAGACTTAAAGATGAATTATCAAAGAAAAAAATTAACTTTTGAATTATTAAAGTAGTTACTATAAGAGAGTACCTTAAATTATACAAAATCTTGCTTTGTATTTTAGGATGTGTTTAATACTGCAGCCTTTAGTGTAATTATCGAGAATGCTCAGAGGGCTTGTCATGGACCACTCTTGAAGTATATCCCTATTATATGAAGTAAAGCTTTGTCTGGGCAGATCTGCAAATGATACGTGACAGGGTTACATAATAGAGCTAAGTTAGCACTGGTGTTTGTTCCAACATTTGGATTTGTAAGCTTATTTTTTAACCCAGCTATCAGACAAATGAACTTATCCTGTAATAGAAACACTGAGCACAAAAATCACCTGTTAAAAGTTTTAGTCAAACACAGTGGCAGTGAATGAGAACATATGCTCATATGCATGGCAAGCTACAGCTGATGCCTCTGTAGTAGAGTGTTTCTTCCCACTCTTCTTTTGCATATGCCATGGAAGTATTTTCTTAAACATGACTACAGGAATGCAGCAGGTGTACCAGCCCCGTGCAGCACTGAGAGTCAAAACCTGCTAGAGCCTGCTAGAGGAAGACGGGATGTCAAGACATGACATTGGCCAGATCCATCAGAAATGTCATGAGCTCCTTTTTAAAATCAGAACAGATAGATGAAAGTACTCACACTAACTCTGAGTCAAAAAAAAAACCAAACCCAAATCAAACCCAAGATGCTGAAACTGGTTTTTAATCCTTTCCTGAATTACTGCTGGCACAGAAACTGGAAACACTGGTGCCCCTTTCTGGTTTGATGGCACTGACAGAACAACTGCCCAACGGTCCCTCCTTGGAGAACATTTACTTGAGGAACTTCTCTGAGCACCAGCACCGGAGCTGGGTGGCTGTCAGCACAGGCACTGTGGGTCTAAATTCACACCGGCAAGTAAGATATGCCCGGGCCATCAGGCAAGCTGCTCCCTCTGGGATGAGGGGTGGGAACAGCAAGGGTTCACAAGGAGCAGCCAGGAAACAAATCTGACTCATGAACGGCAGCCAGGACTGACCATCAGTCCAGATCAGTAACACAGTGAGGAAGTAGGTCCAAGGTCAAGCCTGGAATTCAATCTGTGGGTCAGGATCAAGTCCAGCAAATACCTGGCAGGCACATAGTGATGAGGCAAGGCTGAGTAAAACCAGGGAGTCAGCCTGCAAGTTGATGATGGATCAACATAGCTCCCATCAGCCATAACTTGGCTAAACTACACACCAGCACTGCTCTAGCTTGGGCCCAGGTCTGAGTTTAAAGAGAATTTCTGGGCCCATGTCAGTGAGTGCTGCCCCAAGTGATGCAGCTTCAGCTTTCTGGATTGTTTGAGCACAATGGAGGCCAGAAAGAGAAATCCAGCTTGCTGGGGATAGTGAGGAGAAGAACCACACGACAGGCATCACTTTTCTTAAAACCTCATAAATTCAGGCCCACTCTATTGAAAAATTAGTTTGTTTTCTAACAAGCCATGCCCTCACAGGTTGTTTTATTCTGTTGTTCTTGCTGCAGACCAACAATTTTCCTTATGCCTTGGTACCAGCTGAACTCACAGCAAGTTTATAGATAGGTGCAGGTTGAGTGTCTCTGGTAGTTCTAGACCCTGTGTCTGGCAGGGTGAAAGCTACAGTGGGATCTAGGAGGAGCCCCTTACATCAGCACAGATGGTGCACCATGAGGCACAGCAGCCCACAATGCAGGCACTCTTCATAAACCTGCAGGCTCAGAACTTTCTTTGTGCTCTCTGGAAATAACCTACCTCCACAGAACATTCATTGCCTTGTTGGTGTACAGCACTCTGTAAGATGACAGAACAGTTTAAAATATCACCTGTCCTTCACAGTTTAGGTGACCAAGTACAAATGGATCAGTCTGCCCAGACACTGTAGTCAGTGTCTTCCCCTCTCTTGTAATTTCTCTGGGTGATTGTAAGCAATTCTGTTTATAGCATCCTTTCCCTTGTGGGCTGTTGCCCCCCAAAGACGAGTATGGGCTTTGAGAGAAGACTTCTGATCTGAATAATTCCTATATGGGGTATTTGTGTTAAGCTGTCTGCTTTCCTTTAAAGCGTACTAGAAATACACTTTTCACACCTACACTTTTAGAATACATCTGTTGCATGAAGCAGTTTGTGGGACTTTGGCTGTTGGAAAATTCAGTGATTTTTCCCAGCTCCATCTCATCTAACTAATTTTCAGGACAAGAATTAGTATTTCTATTTTGTTATGTTATACTTAAACCCTGCAGCCCACTACACTTGCATGTAACCTACCTGTGGACATGCCCAGAGAAGTTATTGTATTTGCCAGACTCAGAGCAATGGGTTTAATCTGATATAAACTGGACATTTTCTTCCTTTTTTTTTCTTCTTTTTTTTGGTGTGTGGAGGAACTTCTGAAAGTTACTGTTAGACGTTAACATTAGATTCTAGTGTTAGATGCATCTGTTGGCAGCTAAGTACAACCAAAGGTACCCACAGATGGAGTTTGCAATGAATATTCCGTGTCTGAGAACACCTATAAAATCTACTAAATAATTGTCTGTATTGGACACATGGCAATATTTCCACAAAATAGATCCTAAATTACTACTGTCATTGAAAGTATAATTTTTTAACTCAGCAGAACAAGTTTAGTTTTACATGAATATTCAGAAGTTACCCAGTTTTAAGATTACAAACAGAATTTGCCTCAAGCTAGCCAAGTATAACAATAACTCCTTATTCCTCTTTATTTCGTAGTTAAAGTATGAAAAACTGGAAAGATTAACACAGTGAATTCTTGGTATATACTTCCCTTTTGTTCCGTCTCTATCAGAAGCAAAAATCTTAGATAAATCAAATTCATTTTTCACGTGAATTGAAGCAATTTTCTTCTAAAATCCTAGCTAAAGTCCTTTTCATATTTCAGTACATTTTAATGGACTCCATTGTTATTTGAGAAATTCAGTGTCTAGAGGGAAGTTCTGGTCACATGATGAATACTAAGCTGTTGTTTGATTCCTTGACACTACAAACTCATTTGAACTCCTAGAATCCACCCAAAATTCTAGCCATTCAATACCAGTTCTGTAAAACAGTATATTTCATTCTCATGTAGATGACAGTTTTGGGCAACTTGCAGGTAGAGCTGGTAGATGAAAATGAAACTGTTACAAATTGTGGTATAAAATGTGCTCTGCAGTTTCTATCTCTGAAGAACTGCTAGAAAAGTATTTTTGTCCCCTTCCCTTTAAAGTACACAGTAATGCAATATATTTTGGAATTTCAGTAGTGCCTTTCTACTATTGTTGCTACTGAAAATATTCTTCAAGGAAAACAAAATTTCCTCCCCCTTCTCGTTACTCTGCTGTGTCTGAATTTAGTTTTGTTTCTGGAGGCATCTCAAGTCATGTGAGTATTTCTTTTTGTAGTCATGGCTGCTCTTACCCTCTGATCTTATCTTTCTCTGATTAATTCATATTCTTAGAGTGCTGAATTACTAACTACGAGAAAAAGAATAGTAAGCAATTGTTTCTTTGGATTTGCATTGAAAAATATATAAAACTATAGACCAAAACTAGATTATCAACAAAAGTCTGGTATTTCAGTTTCTACAAAATCATAAGTAAATTCAGGTTGGAAGGGTCTTAAAGAGGTCCTTCTTAAAATGGGGTCAGACCACATTGTTCAGGGCTTTAACCAGTCTAGGTTGAAAATCTCAAAGAATGAGACTACACAAGCTTCTCTGGGAAAGCTGTTCCAATGCTTGACTGTCCTCGTGGTGAAAAGATTTGTCCATATACCTATTTGGAGCCTTTTTTTGTTTCAAGACTTGATAGAAAACTGATTTTAGCCTTTGGATAGATGGCAACATTACACATAAACTATCACACTGTTATTTATTCATACTAAAGGACATAAGTTACTACCTCAACGTAAGTAATCAAGCTGTGACAGATTTCATCAAGTTTTATTGTAAAATGTAGGTTTCCACTTCTAAACGGAATAACTTAGCAGAAACAGCAGCTTCCAAAAATCTGTAAGTAGTTACAAGCATACCCTACAGTTCTACTGAGCACATCTGCCATAACAAACCTGCCAAAAATTCAAGAAATCAATGGATCTGTCAAGTATGGAGAACTGCTTTTTCAGTACTTATAACCAAGTAATGTATTTGACTATAGCCTCCTCCCTGCTGGGATCTTCTTCTGTCACTAGAAAAAGACCAGCAGCAGACCTTTAACCCTCAGTCTGATGCAAACTCTGTATTATGCACTTGCAGATATACTAACAGAGCAGACCAGTGAAAAACACTTGAGCTGAAGGACATCTCTGCTTTTTGAGAGCTTTCACAGAGCAAAATCAGGAATTTTAATCTGAGATATAGATTTGTTATGCCATTTAATCAAACATTTCTTTCCTACTTAACAATATGGATAGATAATGTCAAATACAGAATATTTTTCAGAACCATTGTATACAACTTCCTTAAATCCTTATGCAGCCAGACTGAAACACAAAAATGGAAACTTGAAGACTTAGAAGTTTTCTCATATTCTGAAATACAGCATTTTGGAATATGTACAATTAAAGGATAAGCTATTTTATTTGATCCAAGTACAAATGCTACTTGCAGCAAAGATCAACATTACTAATCCTTACATATTTTTATCAATTCATTTAGCCTGAGAAAAATTGCGGAAACACCTGTGAAAACTTGCACACAAGATTCCATCAAAGGATAAAAGGATATGATACAAAGGACCCTTCAGCTATCCATAAAGAAAGGTGAAATCTCTAAATAACAGCAAATTTTTTTTTGTTTGTTTTGAAATAAAGAAATCATAAGAGATCTAGCTGAAGTGAGGACATAGTTAAATAGTAAGTTTAAATGAAAGGGAAGTCATCCAGATATTTCACAAGTTTCTTATGTGACTAGAAAGTCTGGAAAAAAAACCAAAGAGGGGATACATGTCCATATTTCCTGTTTGTTGTTTTGTTCTCTGTAAAAAGTACTCTATAAAGACATTATCGACACCCTGGCAAAATACTTTTATGGATTGTCTTCTGAAGCTTGCATTCAAGGCAAAAAACTTCTGGCTGGTGAAGCAGTATTTTGACCCAGAAACTTTATTTTAAAAAAAGCATTTATTATTCGTGCCTTATTCTTGCCTTTTGAGCTACTCAAAATCATATAAAGCTAAAACAAGATTAACTGATTTCATCTGAAGACAGGGGCTGTATAGAATCACATAAAATGGCCAAATCCTTTTTATTTGCAACCCATAGACCTCACAAGAACCACTGTATGCATATATATGCATATATATACACATACACACACACACATATATATATGCACGTGTATATATATATGTATATATATATATATGCATGTTTATATACACACACTTTGAGGTATTGAGTGCTTTGGGTTATTGCAACAATATCTGGAGAACTTGAAGAGCAGCAAGTAAAAAAAAAACCAGTTATGTCTAAAGCCAGGCAATGGCAAAAATTGTTTCTGATATCTAAAATACTGGAGCATTTTCTTGCCATTTCTCTCCCAGCCCAAAATACAGCTAAAAATTCAAATCAGTGAGAAAATATTACATACAAGAATAATTTAATCTGGCTATTTTAGCAAAAAAAAAAAACCTAGGAATAGTCAGTTAGACTTCTGAATAATGTTAAAAAATTAATTTGTTTTAGATTGATGTGAAATGTTTTACCCTTTGCTTTTGAAATAAATTAATTTTTGCATATTGAAAAAAAGAGATATTAATAAGCCATCACTTTCACATTGAAACATTGTGAGAGGCTACTACATGTTACCCATGTATTAGGTATGACTAACAAGAAGGAAATTTCCCGCATTCACCATAACAGGAGATAAGATGAATTAAATCAGAGCAGACAAAGAAAACTTCAGTTTCAGAACTTGTGAGGCAGATGGGGCAGATTGTGAAGATGTGTAGGGAATAGTGCCCAATATGCCAGAGGTTAGGAAACAAGTGATAGCTGTGGTTTGGTGATGGCTGATGGATGTGGTAGCATACATTTTAGCAGCCTGTGCTACTGCTATTAAAAATGCAGTAAGGTTTGGAGCATGAGGTTCCCTTGACTTATATTTACCATCCATTGGCATGCTATTTCAGACTACTTTTGCAGTATAATGCAAATGTTTAGTAGTTTAAGACAGTTTAAGTAAAGCAATGTAAGTTTATGTTTTGGTTTATATATGCATCTATATTTATGTGCACATTGCTTTGTAATCAGATGCTGTGTGTTCATCAATGTTTTCATTTGTTTTCTATGACAGGTTATGTGACTCTTCCAGAAGCTTGAAATCTGACCAACCTCTTAAGGAATTCATCATAAATCTGCCTTCTTCTTTTGCTCAGACAGATGGATCTTTCCTAAAATCATATTAGAAAAAGTAACATTAGTTATCCTGTTGCCTGTGTCACTGGTCCAGCTTCGTGATGATCAGCTTCGTGGATATACCCATGCTTGTTTAATAGCTTGTCTGTGTGCAGTTAAACATCACAGACCCGGCATGCATTCAGTTACATGGGCTTTATATACTAATAGGCTCCACAGTTTGAAAAACTTGTCAATTTTTTTTTTTACTGGGATTGCCAGCAAGAAAGGATCCATGTCTTCCACCTCAGACCTTCTCAGAATTATGGAAGAGATTAATTCACTGCACTCTAGTCCTCCAACAGGATGAATATTTCAGACTCTGATTTCAGCTGTCAGGACTAGAGGAAATTCTTTTACTTTTGGGATTACAAATTCCTCCTGAGAGCTAGATGTTAAATTGGCAATAGAAGTTGTCACACATTCATCAGCCGAATTATTTTGCATCTGAGAAAATTTTGATGTCTCTAAGCCTCACAAAAATTTCAGCTGAAATAGTAGTTGAAATTACAAACTTGCCTAAGGTGGGAAAGCAGGAACTTTGCTTAAGGTGATACTATGGTGCTTTTTTCATTCTGTACATTTGAACATGGTTGCAGATGTGTTCTCATGTATGGAAAATAGTTTCACAGCCCTTTAAAGAAATCAGAGATCCATTGCAAGAAACAGTAAATCTGAACCATGTCAGAGTTGTGTTTACACTCAGATAAGCAACACTCAAATCAGTATTTCTTGGAGCTAGGACCACCCTGCTTCCTCCAATAGAAGTCAGTGACACGTTTCTTTTTTCAGTTTCAAAGATTTATAGACTGAATAGATTCAAAGACTAAAATCGCCTTCTGGAAATAAATTTTGAATTCTCTTCAAATTCTGCAGGGTGGCACTGATTCAGTCTGGGATGGAGTTACTTTTCCCTATGGCAGCCCTCATGGTTCTGTATTGTGTGTTGGTGCCAAAAAGATGTTGATAACACACTGGTGTTTGGTGACTGCTGAGCAGTGCTGGCACAGCACCAAGGCTGTCTTTCCCAACTGTTCCCCCTTCAAAGGACAGTAGGCTGTGCAGGGGGCAAGAGTTTGGGAAGGAGCACAGCCAAAACAGCTGATCCAAGCTGAGCAAAGGGGTATTCCATACCACATGACACCTGTTCAGCAATAAAAGCTGTATTTGTCTTCTGGAGTACTGAAGCCCTACTTCCCAGGAAGCGGCTGATCATCTCCTGCTGATGGGAGGTAGAGAATAAACTAATTTTGTTTATCTTTGCTTAATGCATGGCCTTTGCTGTTTCTTTATTAAATTTTATCTTTTATCTTTTTAGCTTTTATCTTGACCCACAAGTTCTTTTTTCATCTAATTTTGTCCCTGTCATGCTGCTGAGGAGGGGAGTGATAAAGTAGCTTGGTGCGTCAAGGTCAACCTGGTGGTTGACCAAGATCAACTAGCACAAGGGAGAAAGGGAAATCTAATATGTGCCAGCTGGAAAGATCTCATCACAATCAGGATATTAGAGAAAGTGAGGACACTTCCTTTCTTTGCCCCCACCCCCACCGCCCCAAACTCTTCTTTTGGAAATCACAGAAAGCAGAACCTTAAATTTTTCAAGTTACCTACTAGACAAAACTATTTCCCAAAACTTAACCTCTTCTCCTCCCACCCCCACAGCACAATGCCAGTTCAAAACGTGTTTTCTCTTTTAGCAACTTGGCTAGATGGGATAAATGAACTCTTCCTTAGTTCTAGATTTTCTTGCGGAATCCTCTTTATTCACACCTCAGTCTTTGCAGTTCTTTAGGACTTCTACACTACTTCTGTGGTTTTAAGTATTTTAAGTCACTTCTAAGAGGCAGTATATGTAAATCATATCTCTATATAAACTTGGGGTTCAAAAACTGTTGGTAATTATTTCTTTTATCTGGTTTTGTATTCATATACTATTAGTTAAGAAAGAAACCTGCAGTGATTCTTAAAGCATAGTACAAGTTTTATGTAAAAAATTTACCCTAGTAGTCATTGTAGGATAATTTTCAACCTTCCTGGATATCTGAGTCATTCAGTAAGCAGCCTTTAGAGGGAGGACACCCCTTATGTAAAACTAATTTATGACATATCAACTATTTGGTAAGGTTTAGTATTTATCCACCTACAAGTTGTGTAAGGACCTAATTTCTCTGTTAAAAAGCAGCTAGATCAATTAATGGAAGTAAACCTTTTGCTCAGCTTTTCTCTTTGCTATATTAATTCTCTCTTAATCCCATGTTAGAGACTCTGAAATTAATCTGCACATTTCTATTTAGTTCCTCATATATAAAATTCATCGTATACTCAGGATGGTGTTGTCATAAAAAACTTCTGGCATTCTCCTCCTCTTTGTGACCTTAGGAGTGTCAGGTTTTGCATTTTTAGAGTTGCATAATGAGAGACTTTACTAGTTTATGTGAGACCTGTGACCTATCCTGTTCCATGAAACATCTAAGAGTGGACCAAACTTTCAAAATTCATCTTATATGTCAGTCTACACAGCAAAGTGGAATATCACAGAGATATCCAGTCTCATTCAGTCAGTGCTAGAGAGCTGTGCATACATCTATGGAATTACATCTAAGGAAATTAGTTTGGCTGAGAAATGACACATCACAGCTAAGGCACATTAGAATGACTATGCCACTTCCTCTTAGTGACAATACAATTTTAGAGTTAACTTAGATATCTTAATGTAGCTGTGTCTTGTAGTTCTGTCTTGCAGTACTCAACGATATCCTCTAATAAACAACTTCACAAACAATATCTTTGTTTGCTAACATGTGTCAGCTTTTGATATGCTCCATTTTAGCAGTAGCACCTGCAAAGCCCGAAAAGCAAATGAGATTGTGAATGCAAATATTAACACTTCTAATTCAGGTGCTAGATTTCTTAAATCTTCATTCAAGTCTGTGTCAAACTACCTTGTGCTGGGATGATGTATTGTCTAAAAAGGTCTCTGTATTATGAAATATAGACATCTGTGGGGTTTGCATAAATATATGGGGAAAATGCTGTAGTAACATTTTCATGAGAAGAAAAAGCCTGCAATATTTTTCTTGATATTCTTGTGATTGTCAGTTATTTCTTTGGAAATAATATCATTAGTACTATTAGGACTAATAACACCTCTGAATAGTAGAACCCTGAATTCACCCTATCACTTTGAAAATATAGGACCTCTTGGCAACATGGACTGCACATTTAGGAAAAAAGAAAAAAGTACAGCTGTCAGTATAAAAATGCTCTGAAAGAAAACAAAATTTCTTCTATTTCATTGTCGTCTACACATAAAAAGTTAAAACATCTTATTAGTTTTGATTCTGACATGTTCTTTTCCCTTACCTCTGAATACTGCTTCAGCTTTAAATTTTCAGTGGGCTTGCTCTGAAGGTACAATTCTGTCATCAGCAGTGCTCTTTGGGAACATTCTACAACAAAGAAATGCTGTGATCCACAGAGATGACAACTTGCTTTACTCTCATATGCCATAAATTCAATAACGTTCAAGTCTATAAGTAGTTATAAATTAGATGTACATTTTAGTGTTTATATAGGGAAGCTGTTGTGTTTCAGAATGAGATTAAACAGAGTGGTCACAGATAGTAAATCCCATGCTCTCAGTAGAGGCCTAGAGGATTAAGACATGAAAACAGTGGTCTACCCAAATCAGGGCTGTATTTCTCAAAAGGTAAAGAATAATATTGCATTTTGTTTGGTAAAATGTAAAGTGCATGTAACTATAAATTACCCTAGTGAGCTACTGAGTAGATTCTCTCTCTAAGTTCACATTTTAATTTTTATGGAGTACTCAAAATTTATAAATGCAAAAAGGTAATCTTAACTATTTTATTGTTTACAAAAAGAATATGTCAATGCAGGGTTCTACTAATGGGACCTAGATGTAAAGTAGATTTGTATTTATATGGAAAGACAGCATTTTAAAAGATGAAACCTGTAAAACTGAGAACACATTAAAAGGGTTAAATTTATGGTTTATAGTGTCAGGATTTGATTCTTAAGAATTAGACATGAAATAAGATTTACAGGACCCCTACTCTATTGAAAGAAAGAGAACTTATTGCAAATCTATTTATATAACAGATTTCAGGAGCACAGAAGAACAGATGTCCCTAATTGCTTAGTTACTCTTACTTGTCAGCTTGGATATTCTGGCCAGAAAATTGCTATAATACAGCAAAAGTTGTACTGATAGACCCAGTTTAAATTATTGTTCCTAGTTTTGAAAATAATCTCATTACCTGCTAGTCATGTTGAAAGTTTTTATATGAAAGCTCAGACAGATTAATTTGGATTACTGAACTTAAGTATAACTACATTATTTGACTAAAGAAAAGGAATTATTCTACCTCCACTTTCAGAAAACTTGTAAAAAGTTAAATGGCAAATAGTCAATATGCTATTTAAGTATCTCCTACTCCTAGGAAGAACTGTTTTATTTTTTTTCTCCTTGTCTAAAATTGTTCATCTGTCAGGATATGATCATGTTCTGCCTGGGACAGAAGTGGACAATATATCACAGAATCATAGAATATCCTTAGTTGGAAGGAACCCACAAGAATCACCAAAGTGCAACTTCTGGCCCTGCACAGGGCACCGCAGGATTCACATCATGTGCCTGAGGCTGTTGTCCAAACCCTTGAACTGTGTCTGGCTTGGTGTTGTGGTGGCTTCCTTGGGAAGCCTGTTCCAGTGCCCAACCACCCCCTGGGTGAAAAACCTTTACTTGATATGTAACCTAAACATCTACCTGCTCAAACCCTCAAATCCTGTTTCCAAACCTCTGGAACTAGACTAACAAAGTTATTGCTAATTACTTTCATAACGTATGGATGATTAACAATACTTACAGAGCAGTACTGAATGTTTAAACACTGTATAAGTACAGAAGAAAAATACTGGCAATTTCCAAAGGCAGTGCCTAAAAACTGAAGAGTAGAAATGTGAGACCAACACTGACAAATGAGTGGTGATGCATTGATGTTTTAAAGAGGAATTTAAAGGGAAACAAGAAATTAGTTTGTGGGTAGTTATGGAGATCACAAGTTGGCCTTACTGTGCTGAATGATGATAAGAACTGATCTTCTAAGAATAAAGGAGATAAAACTAGAGGAAGGGTAGAGGCAATCATGGTCACAATGGAAGCTTTTATATAGTTACACAACTAGCTACTCCTCATGAGAAAAAGTAGAGGGAGAATGGGGAAGGATACAGAGATATGTAAAGAACAGAGAAAAAGACTAAGGAAATTATCTTTGAATTAGCATTTTTCTTCTTTCCTGTTGATCAACACAAGACTGTTTTTCATAAAGCAAAGTCATTGAAATTATTAAAAAGTTATTCTTCACCCAACTGTATTCTCTGAGTGTAAGTCCCTGAATTCCTTGGAATTATTTCCTAAGTTCCTACTAATATCTCTGGAAATACTCTGCCTGATACTTCCTCTCAAAAACGGGTCTCTTTAGGACAGTATTATCTTAATCACACTTTGTCTAGATGTCTTCTTAAGTAAACTATCCTGTCATATGATTAACCGTAAAAAAGGCATATGAATGTAAAAGGAAATTGATAGACTTTTAAAAGATTTTAAATCTACCTTCCTACCTTAGGCATCTGCCATGGCTGGGTGGCTTTAAATGCTGCAGAGAGCCCGCCGCATAGACTGGAAAGCTGTGCCCACCGGCGCTGCTTCCAGCTCTTCTTCACAGGAGTACGGCGACACTAAGAGCAGGCGCGCTGGAGCGATGAACTCCACACCTCGTGGGATAAGCACGGCGAAGGCAAAGAGATGTTTCAGAGGGGCCCCCTCCGTACAACAGTCTGGGTTTAATGCAAACACATACAGGAGGAAAAAAGGCAAGCCCCTGAACAGGCAACACACTTTTAAAATCTAGGGAACAGAGGCAGAACGCTGACCCAAGCCAATCACCAAGAGCATGGGTGGGACACGGCTTGACTGACAGGTCGCCAGCCCAGCGAGACCACAATCCGCAAACACGGGACCTCTGGAGCTGGCTGCTCGCAGGTGCGTGCAGGAGCGTCAGGTCTCTCTGCTGCCGTGTCCACCAAACAGGGACAGCCCGGGCAGTGCCGAGGCAGCAGCTGCCCCAGCTGTCCTGGCACAGACCGGGGCCCTGCGCCACCGTCCCCACTGGAGCGCGGCACCCTGGGCTCCGTTCCAGCAGGGGCAGCCTCAGTGCAGGGCAGCACAGCCCAGACAGAGGGATGCCTTGCCCAAGCAGGCAGGGGCAGCCCCCCACGAGACCGCACTGTGTCGGGGCGCTGCAGCAGGCATCATATAGAGAATATCCTCTCTCTCTTTCTCAATATGAAAATAGGAAAGATAAAATGCATTATCATATTCCAGTTTTCTAAACATGATACTGAACATGCTTTAGTCAAGCTACCCTGAAAATGGTATTTCATACACAGTATGAGACTTCTTAATAGAAACTTCCACTTCTACCTATGACCTTACACACCAGTAGCTTTGACAAGAGGATCTTTGTAGCAGGATTCTTAATTTCCAAGTCCCCTTTGACATACACAATTTATTTTGTATGCCAAAAGTTTTATTTTTTGTATCAAATATTTTATTTTGTCATCAACTTTTAGAGGCATCTCCTCAGATTGTAATTTCCCTTTTCCATAACCCAGTGTTAGCCTTCCCATCTTCCTAACAAAGTCTTCTGTTGTTGTTGGAAGAAGTCAATGTTTTTGGAGTTTTATTTTGTTCTTCAGAGAAAACTTCCTAAGAAAATAGGCTGTCATGTGGGGCACCGTCCTCAAACCATTTTCTGAACCATAATTCCTCAATATGAGTATTAAGACCGTTACATCTCTCAGACACAGTAAAAGTGAAATCATCCACCCACTAAAAGCATCAAAGTTCATAATAGCCTATCTCTCACTGGCTAACATCCTAGACAGCAGCAAGAGCTTATAGGCTAAAGCAGATTTTTGCCCTTCCTCTAGAGATGTGCTCTGTGTGACTTGAGATAGTCCATTGAATTTACTCAAACAGTAGGCAGATATTTCAAATACTGAGACTGGGAAAAAGAAATTTGACTTTCCATTTGACTGGTGTTTCTGGAAAGCCACCATTCCACAGTCACTAAAAAAGAAAGTTACTTTTCCACTCAGTAATTGTAACTGTAACTTCCTTCCAGCTCTACTTTAGAAAAAGAGTAAAAGAAAACTCAACATTACCCTATAATTTTGTGGTGGTTTGACAGGGTGTCTGGCTTTTTGGGCATGGTAGGGGTCAGAAAAGATGGCTCCTGTAAAAAGCTGCCACAAGCTTCCACAGCTGTCCAGCCAGGGCCTATCCCTGATGGCTCTGAAGATGGACATGCTGTTAGCCACAGCTGGGCCAATTAGAGAAGAAAGTAGCGCCTCTGTGACAACATATTTAAGAAGGAGTCACAGTAGTATGCAAGACAGAAAGAGTGTTTAAGAGAATGTTTTGCTTACTTCTTTAACTCTGTAATAAGTTCACTTATCACTTTTAAGTTTTGAGCCTGTTTTGCCTGGGATAGCAGCTTAATTAGACATTTTTTTCTCTCTTAGTATCCTTATCTCAGCTTGGTAAAATACATCATTAAAAAATTCCTCTCCCTGTCCAGTGCAGAGGGGAGAGAGCAGCTTTCGTGGGGGCTTTGGTGTTTGGTCAGAGCTCAAACCATGATAAATTTCTATTACCTATTAGTAGTGACTAATGGCATAAACACAGTAACAATAGGCATTACTATTGAGAAACCCTTACCATATATAGCAGCTCATCTGAACAGTGGTTTGAATTGACCTCTTGATCACAGGAGCCAGCATTGCTGGCAGCTTTAAGTAATGAATCTCACATCTAATCAATTCAGTTCTGTTTTCTGTATTAGTTTTGTTCATGAGAGAATTTATATTACATTTTCTTGATGCAAGAAAGTATACTTCTACATCCTATCAGCAAGGGCCTGGAATTCCCCCAAACTTAGTTTGTAGATTCTTCTACATACCTGCAGTCTCTTCTGGCATCAATGAACTTGCAGGCTGTAAAATAGCTTTTATATATTTTCCATTCATTGTTTATTTGCTTTTTTCATTTTTTTGAAAGAGGAAAATTTCTGGCACAACTTCTGTGGATGTACTGCAATAACTGTATGCATATGACAAATACATGATCAAATGTCCCCACAGGGATATCGCAAGAGATATCCATCAGTCTGGTCCTCCACAGTCATTATTCCTTGAGGTGTTTCTAAAGGACAAAGTCTAGCAATCAGGTGATTTACATTTGCTATTAGAAACTGCTGCATAAAAAGATAACAAAATGCTGGAAATCTTGTTTCTTAATTTTGTGTTTCCATTATTTTCTTCTTTTATTCTATACTGTGTTCTACTATTTATATTTTGTCAAAAAATAAATAAGGAGATGAAAATTATATTCAAAGGCATACAACATTTGAATATAGTGAACTCTTTTAGATGCTAAATGTTCTAATGCCTTGTTCTTAAGCAATTACTGTGATGAGACTCTGTTAATGATACTCATTTGACAGACAATTAAAACAAGGTGTTTCTTTGTTATATAATCCCCATTTCGTCAGAGTTTGAATGCTGGCAGAAATGTAACCCTACAAAATACTATGAAGACTGAATATGAAAATGTTGATAATGATAATCATTTGAAATCCTCTTGTAAATTTTAGTTCATATCTATTCTTGAATACTGTTACAAAATTTTTTGTACATCTTTCCACACAACCTCAAAGCGAAAAGGAATATTCCCAGAAGAGAGTACTTTAACACAGATCTTCATTTAGCACTGTTAGCTCCACAAAGACCAAATTTAAGTACTTCTTCCCTGATACTTAAGATTTCCCTAAAGTTATTTTACAGCTGAAAACAACAGCTAGAATGTTTTAAAAAATCACTTAATAATTTAATTGGTCAACACTTGTTTCATATAGACTGTGTCATTTCATCAGGTCAATGGAGGTGATCCTTCTACTCAGCAGTCATAAGGTCATGTCTGGAGAACTGGGTCCAGCACTGGGTTTCCCAGTACAATAAATATATGGATGTACTAGAGTGAGTCTGGTGCATCTTACATGAAGGTGGCTAAGGAATTGCAGCATGTGACAGCTGAGATTGCTGGGAGTGGTGAGCCTGGGGAAGAGAAGTTTCGAGGGGATCTTATCTGTGTATACAAACTTGAGAGGAGCGAATGAAGAGGAAGCAGTGACCAACTTCCCTCAGTGTTAGTCTCTTCTGACAGGGCAATTGGCACAGATTAAAATACATTAAATTCTATCCAAAGAATATTTTTTTTTTACTGTACAGATAGTCAGTCATTGGATCTCATGGCCCACAGAGGTTATAGAGCCACCATCCTTGGAGTTACTCAAAACCAGAGTGGACATGGTCCTGGGAAGCCTGCTTTGGCTGCCCCTGCTTGAATAGGAGGATTGGACAAGGTGATCACCAGGAGTCTTTTCCATTCTCAATCATTCTGTGATTCTCTGATTGTGTATGTCAAATCATCTAACACTTTGAGTTATTTTCAACATTGATTCAAATTCTTTGAAAAATATCTTCTAGCATTATATTTGGCATGGGAGTAAGTTTAAAACAGGAAAAATTTTCCAGTGGCAACCTTAATTTTCTTGCTTATACTAACCAGTATTTTGTTTGTTTGTCCCACTTTCTCTATAATTTCCAGCTTGTGAGAAAAAAGATGCAATTCAGTGTTTTTAGATTACAGATATTTGCTATGATTTTCTTTGACTCGCATATGCCTATAGAAATACTAGAAAAAGTGGTTAAAATGCATCTATTAAGACTAGATGGATAGGCTTTAAATGTTAAAAGATATAGATGGATCTTTATCTAAAGTTGCTTATGATTGCTTGTTTTGCAGTAAGGAGTTGTTCCATCTGTGCTAGAAATATTTTGAATACTTAAAACATTGATACCAACCATTTAAGAGCTTGTTTTCTGGATGTATGGTGAATTCAAAGATAGAGTTGAAAAATTAAGGTTATTCATGTTTGTGTACATATGTGTCTATGTATATGCTTCATAACAAAAAATAAGAAACTGGATAAAAATTATTTTAATACCTATAAATATTAATAAATATTTAAGGTCATATTTTGCAGCACAACAGAAAGTTCCACCTAGGCTAGTGATGACAAGAAGTTCATATTTTCATTTAAAAGAACCACTGAGAAAGTTAAAATATAACTCTTTCCGATGTGAAAAAATGAAAATAAGATACTGGATGATAAGATACTGGATATGAAGATAGCAGTACTTGAAAGGCTAGTTTATGGTTTAAGCAATCTACAAATAGCTGCATGATACCAATAGGTTAACTCATCACTGATGGAATTATATAACATAAACAAATAATACAATTAGCAATATATTTTGTTTTGTGTACACAAAGAACTTTGTCATTAATCATCAATTATCAAATCTTGCAATCAATGACAGCAAACACAGTAATATAACTGAGAAATACTCAAAGCCAACTTCTGCCATGGACCAAAAAGATCTAATAGGCATTCCTAACATGCAGTAAAATGGCAGCTTCTTCATATGAGCAATAACATACGTGTGCTACAAATTAATTTATTCTACTAATACCATTCTAAATATGTTGTTTGTCAAAATGCTGTGGAACAAAAAGGTCTAGAAGAATGCAAAACCATTCAGAAGTGAGAGACAGTTTTTCATGCCTTGGTTAAATTTATTTATGTAGCTAAAATGTCACAATATGAATCATTGGTTTATAAGACACCTTGATGGGTAAACAGTAGCTGAATTTCCAACTGCTTCCAAAGTTAATCAAACTTTGGGTAGAGATTTTCCAATGGGTCTTTTCTTCTATTATCCTATTTTTATACATTTTCATACATTTCTGTAAGAATATACAAAATATAGAGAAGATACTCAGCTATATAACTTTCAGCAAGTAATTTCTTTATAGTTAACTGACTTAAAATCTGAAAGAAAAGCATAATCTAACTTCAGTCAGGTGCAAGTTATGACAATTTATATATTATTTATATATATTTATATATTATTCATATAACATTTTAGTTAGCTATCCCCTTTTTGATGCAGTAATTTGTATTTCATTCAGCCATAACAGTGTACAATAAAACTTATTTTTCAAAAAGTTATGCAATGTTGATTTGGATCCTCTTGGATAAGGTTTATTCTAAGTGCTGAAAACCTCTCTTGTCCCTCATTTGGATTTCTGAAGAGCTTTTAGCACCCTTGCTGGCTTTTGTTATGTCTTTGTTAAAATCAAAACCACTTTACTAGTTGTTTCTTCTCTCTAAATAATCTCAATTCTCTTTTGAAAACCTGGACAGACTGAGCTTTTTATTATGCTTCCCATTATGCATTTTTCAGCACTTGGATTATTTTTGTCTTCATCTTCCCTGAAAGAGATCTTAAGATCATAGAACCAGACAATAGTTTGGGTATGAAGGGACCTTAAAAATCATGTTGTTCCAAACTCCCTTCAACTAGACCAGGTTGCTCAAAGTCCCATCCAACCTGGCCTTGAACACTTCCAGAGATGGGGCATCCACAGCTTCTCTCTGCAACCTCTTCCACTGTCTAACCATCCTCATGATAAATAATTTTTTCCTAACATCTAATTTAAATGGCTCTAATAACTAACATCTAACATCTCATGTCTAATAAATATCAAATACATATAGAATAAATATCTAATATCTATCTAATATCTATCTAATATATAATATCCAATATCTAATGTCTAATATCTAATATCTAATATCTAATATCTAATCGAATGGCTCTTTCATTTTGGAGCCATTCCCCCTTGTCCTACCACTTCATGACCTTTTAAAAAGTCTCTATTCAGCTTTCCTGTATGCCTCCTTTATTTAATAGAAGGCAGCTATATGGTCTCCCTGGAGCCTTCTCTTCTCCAGGCAGAACTCTGACTTCTGCCTGTCTTCACAGGAGAGGTGTTCCAGCATTTTGATTATTTGTGTGGCCATTCTCCAGAGCTACATGTATAGACCAACATGTTGCTTGTAGTGCAGACACCAGTGCTGGATGCAGCACTCCAAGTGGTGTCTCACCAAAGCAGAATAGAACAGGAGATTCAGCTCCCTTGACCTGCTGGCCACACTGTTTTTGATGCAGCCAAGGGTATGATTTGGCTTTCTGGGCTGTGAAAGTGCTGTCAGATCATGTTGAGCTTCTGGTCAATCAACATCCCCAAGTCCTTCTCCTCAGGCTGTTCTCTACACTTTCTCTGCTGATGTGTTCTTGTGCTTGCGGATTGTCCAGACTCAGGTGCAGGACCTTGCACTTGGCCACATTGACCTTCATGAGGTTTGCACAGACCTGAAGCCTGTCCAGGTCCCTCTGGATGGCATACTTTCCCTCCAGTGTGCCAACTGCCCCACACAGCTTGACGTTGTTAGCAAACTTGCTGAGGGTGCACTCAGTCCCACTGCCCATGTCACCGACAAAGATATTAAACAGTGCCAGCCCCCATGCTGGCCCCTGAGGAACACCACTCCTCCCTGGTCTTCACTTGAACAATGAGACCACAACAATTTCTGTGCAATCATCCAACCAATTCCTTATCCATTGAGTAGTCCATCCATCAAATCCATGTCTCTCCAGTTTAGAGACAAAGATGCTGTGTGGGACAGTGTCAAATGTTTTGTACAATCCAGGTGGATAATGTCAGTTGCTCTTCTCTCATCCACCAGTGCTGTAACCCATTGTAGAAGGCCATAAAATTTGTGAGACACAATTTTCCCTTACTGAAGCCATGTTGGTTGTCACAAATCACCTCCTTGTTATCCCTGTGCCTTAGCACAGATTCCAAGAGGATCAGGGAGGGAGATTTTTAACAATTCTCAAAAAAGTACAGACTAACCTAGAAAGAGTATCCCAGCCCTCAATAAGTATATATACAGATGTAAAATGCACTTTATTTATGCTATGGTGGCATGCATGATAAATACATACTTTCCATGAAAGTGTACTGAGAGACTTCCAGGAATTAGAGGGTGGAATATAATTATTATGACCCCAAATCTACATTGGTATATCCAGCTTTGTTACTGATATCACACGAATTCTGTGATTGTTTTCTACTAAATTCCCTCTAAAGAATACAAAAATAGTTTTGTTCTCCTCCAAAACAATTTAATCTGCAAATTAAATCTATAAACACTGTCTAGTGCAGAGTCATAGACAACAAACAGAGGGACTTTCTAGATAGCCAGCTCTTTTTCCTGCAGTTATTTCTTCCATTGCTCCAGAGACTGACAGTTCATTGGTTTAGAGACTTTTGTGACTGTAGATCATCCATGGGAACTAAGGACTCTGCAGCACTTTGACTACAATGTTGTTTTGTGGTTGTCTGAATCTTAAATTGTACCTGGAGGTTTTACAGTATCCCCTTAGTGCAAAAAAGGCACCAAAACGTCTCAAGACTTTGACAATTCCTTCCTTTCCTTCCCGCTTTGCTGCTTGTTTAGAAGAACTTATTGTCTTATGGCTTTACTTAGCTCTAGCGGTCTGCAAGAATTCAGATGATGAATAATTACACAGTGTCTATTTTTTTACTTGGTTGCCATATATGCTATAAAAAAATCCTAAATTTATCAAAACCTTGAGGCAGAATTGTCTAGTCCTTTACCTTACACAAGGACAAAAGAAAAACATAACCAGTGTCTGAAGTTTGGTACCACTACAACACAAATCATGAAGCTTCCACATGATTGTTATTTACAAAGGAACACCACACATCTCCTGGGCAAAGGAGACTGAAATTAAAAGTTTAAAACAAATCAGTACCCTGTCAGTTGTGCTCTTGCAAGGACACAATTTTATTTAGCTTTTCTATTCTTTTCGGTAACTTTCAGTAGCTTTCTGTAACTCCACACAGTTCCTTCTGGGTATCCTGCTTTCTATTCTCCTCAGTCTTAACTTTGGAAGTCTTCTTTCATAAAGGTCCCTTGCTCCTTTCAGGAGCAAAACTTCTGTTTATCTTCATGCTTCATGTTCCCATTCTGTCTTTGGATGCTTGCCCTATGCTGCTGTTCAAAGCTTTCTCTGCATTTATGATATGTTAAGCCTGCCTCAGAAGAATGAACTCCACTTCCCTCTTCCTGCCTGGAAGAGGTGGTACCAAAAGCACAGCATACAGGTCTGGGAGCCTTTCTTTCTGTTGCTCAGCCACAATCCCGTTACAAAACACACAGTTTGCATTTATGTGACACAGGGTAATGTCAGTTGTCACACACAGACTGAAAGACTGTCGTGGTGGGATCTAGTTTCAGTCAGCCTGAAATTCAGAAGAGAGAGCACAGAAAGTAGATTCTAACTGATATTGCTAAAGATTAATGTAAAATGGTTTAACAGACAAAAAGAAACACAGTCAAAAAGTCCAAGGTGCAAAATGAACAAGAGACAAAAGGAATAGTTTTCACTTAGAAAAAAAGCTTTGTTCCTGAGGCAGGACAGAGAGCTGTTATCTTGATTTGATCATGTGCTTTATGTTCTCTTGGTTTTTCTATTGTTTACTTATAAAGCCAATTGGTACAGGTGCAGCAGAGAAAAAAGCGTTTACGGTGCTTCAGTAAGGGAAGAATGGATTATAAAATAGCTCGATGGGTTGCAAATACTTTGAAGACCTAACAGAGTCATCCAAATGTATCTAATAAAAACAAGGAACAAGTCATTGCTAGGCTAGCCCATTTAATTTCATTTCCAAAACAAAGAAACCATACGCTGAAACAAAAAAAGGCACATATTTTCTAAGCAAATAGAACAACCTAACAAAGAGATAGGTAACAAGCAAGATGGACTTCTCAAAATATGCTATTAAAAAAAAAAATTGCTCCTCTATTTGGTAGGTATCT
>VZRZ01003213.1:763941-851530 GCA_013398175.1 Climacteris rufus | reverse complement strand
GGGAAGGTTAGGGAAGGGAAGGGAAGGGAAGGGAAGGGAAGGGAAGGGAAGGGGATTTGTTTCCCAGGGAGAAAGAGAACAGGGCCAAAGCTAATGACATTTTTGTGGATTCTTCCTACAGCAAAATAGGAGGCTCCTAGAAAGAGGAAACAGGAAGAAAGAGGTTAACAGGAAGAGGTTATTTCAGATGACAATTCAGAAACACTCAGATGTTCTGAATTGCCCCTCTGGAATAGCTCATCTCTTTCGACTAACTAGAGAAAGAATGTAGCACAACTTCTCTGGAAGTAACCTCTGTATACAGTCACTCAGCACTGCTGTGCAAAGCAGTAATGCATACATTTGTACACAGTCTCTCTGACTTCTGGAACCCATCACACATTCAAAATGATCCAAGTTTCTATAGGAAGAGCATGAGACTTGCTTTATATCCAGTTTCTAGGCCAAAAAAAAAAGTCAGAAAAAACCCAAACTATTTTACACAAATATTAGACTCTTCTTCAAATAATGCTGCCCTTCCAAACTATAATCAGTTTTGCTTACAGACTGACAAAAATGCAAGTGCAGTCTTAACCTGCTATAGAATCTCATGTAGGAACCATGCACACTTTTGCAGCCTTTCTGTTGGAGTCTGGTAGGGCCCACAGACCAGAAGCTAGTGGGATGATGTGGGAAGCTGGCAGATAAATTTCTCCCTCTGGTAACAGTTTTCCTTCTAAGGTGTGCTTATGACTGGTGAAGTGAAGATATGGATGCCTTGGTTTACTATTTTCACCTATTGACCCAGCAAAAGCAAACTTAGATTTATCCAAAAAATGTGCTAATGGAAATACAGCATCCTTGATAACATCACAAAATATAACATCTATTCTTTGTCACATTGCAGGGGTGAAGTGGGTATCATTGACACACTGCTGTGATCTCCTCAACTCAGAAAGAATACTCATTTGGAAACCTGGTGTGCCTAAGTAGCAGAGTCTGACAAGAGTAAACTGTATTCCTTCAGAACACAACCCAGTAGACAAATCTCATCCATTTGCTCAAGACTGAAGCCCAGCAACACACCCCATCTAAAAATACAGTAGTTAGGTAGTCTAGGTTATAAGTAGTGTGCTATGACTTCAGACTAGTTGACTTGTTACATAGATTGGACCGCTCACACAGCCTCCACTCATTTACACTAGCCTCCAGTGCTAGGCTAAGCTTAAAATACAGGCTCTCACAATTTCATCAGCCTTGGCTTCAGCAGTCTTCTTTGGTTGCAAAGATGGGATGGAGCTTAGCACTGTGTGAGTGTGAGGTTGTTATTCTAAACCATGCACCTCATCTCTGGGGGTGTGGTTGCAGTGTGAAAAACCAGGTGCCCTTACTGGAAGTCGGCCATTTTCCCTCCCTCTGGGAAGGTGTCAGCATCAACCCCTATGGACTTGGTCCCTCTGCCACCCTGCTGGTCCCTCTTCTGTTCTCTCTCCATAGTTGTGCGACTATGGACTGTTGGTGCTGAAAAGAACAGTTTCAAAAATGCAATTGACCATAGTACTGGAACGACAGCACCAGCAGGGAAGGTGCCAGAGGGCAACAGACTGGTACTGGGGGCAACCCCTACCTGATCACGTCCAGCTGAGTTGAGACAACCTGAAAGGAACAGGGCGGAGTGGTAGGAAAAGTGCTGACAGCCCACAGGGTAGCCTGTAGCATGATGGAGTGTTAGAAGTGGCAGCACAAGCACCTGTGCAGAACTTAGACGAGTGGCAGTGTGACAGCTGCTCAGCTGACCCTGCTACCAAGGGCGTTGCTTATCACTGGTTTTCATTATTTTGGGCTTGGGCCAGGAAACACTAACTGTGGGAGCTCCCCTCCATATTGCCTTTGTTCCCAAACACCACGCGCTGTGGCATGTAGGAACAGTCATCATATCACCCTTCTGTGGGGAAACTATGTGGATGTGACCTGCTGGGAGTGTCTGCCATCTTATTTCTTCCCTGGTGGTGAATATCTTTTAGTAGGTAAAATACCTTCTATTTTTTGTATGCTTTTGCTATTAGTGTTGCTGTTGTTATTGTGCATGTTTTATTCTATTGCTTTGTGGTTTTAGTTAGTTATCTGAACCCATAGTCTCTCCTTTTTTGTCCCGCCCTTACCAGAAGCCCAAGGGAAGGGGAGTGACTTATTTGGGGTTTAATTTTCTGCTGGTGTTAAAACCAGCACAGTGAACTCTGGAGAACTACCCTTATCAGCACTCAAAATAGCAGGAAGCCTTCAGGCATTCTGAAGCCTTTCAATATAATATGGAAACCCTGAGTGCAGATGTTTCAGAGAAATAATGGGGATAATAGTTTTCTTAGTTGTGGACTCAAGCCTGTTTGGTTAAAATGTTCTCATATTTGTGGCATTGTTCTTTGGTCCACGGTCTCTCATATCTGGTGTATAACAGCTGCATGCTTTTAAAATCAGTGGAACTGTGCCAAAGTAATACCTACAAAGGATCAGGCCCGTCCCCTTGTAAATACCTTAATGAAATTCATTTGCCAAAAACAAGCACCTTAGGATTCTGGGAATTCCCTGCCAGATTTGGCAGAAATATGACAACCTATCTTGTTTGGTGTTAGTCTGATTCACAGTCTGGTTAAGAGAGTATGGCAAAGGAATACCCAAACATAAGGCTGTCTGGCTGTTCTCTCACAGCTACAGGTGTGTTCCTCCCTCCTGCTGCTTCTCACATTCATCCCTGTCCCATTGAGTTTATTTCCCATGTTGTAAAACATGTACCTTTACTATTATATCTTAAAATTGCCCAGTGTACTGACACATCATTTCAGGACTGTTGATTGTTGTATTTCAAGAAGCACCAAAATCATGAGGCTGATCTACTAAAGGCCATGGATGTCCAAATCCCAAATTATTGTCTGAAATACACAGCAACAACCCAAACATGAAAGTAGCTAGATAGGTGACTTGTAGCAGTGTACTTGGCAGAAGCTGCTGCTTTTGAGCTTCAGGTTTTGGTGGGAAGAAAGCCAAAGCAATGCCCTCAACCTTCTCCCTCCAGTGTCTGAGCTCTCTGCCTGAGCTGTGGTAAAATCCCATATTTCTCTTGTGTTACTTGTATCCATGCCTTGGGTGCCATATATGGCTATGCCCTGGGAGGCTCTCCCCTCCACTGGTCACTTTTAACTACTTGGTTTTCCATTGGGTGTTTCCTGGTCCCACCTCTCTATAAAAGAGCCTGCAGGGCTGCCTGGCTCTCTTCTGGGTTACTCCAGCCATCTGGATGTCTCTGGACTCCCTTCCTGGACCCTCATAATGCAACACTGGACTCATAATAAATAGGCTGTTATCCCAGAGAAGAGCCCTCTGTGTAGCCTTTTATTCTCGTCGGCGCTAGTACACCACGCCTGGGGAAACTCTCATTTCTAGAGGAGCCAGCAGAAACAGGTTATCTGCGGTAGCTAGAACTCTGTCCTTTGGGAGAGTTGTAAAACCATTGTAACTCATCCTGGCAGGGATTTCGCCTACATAAAGGACGCTGTCGCTACCTCAAGAGCACAGGGCTAAGCGCCCTTAATGACTCACTTCCATTTTGAATTAACAATTCTCTGTACATATTTAATGAATTGTTTTGTGAACATGCTGTATTGTCTTTATCAAGGCAACTGAGTAGATAACTCCCAGAATGGGTTTTCAAAAATTAGTTAGAACGAATACAGAGAGGGACAATCTAGTAATGTGGGCAGGTAATGTGCTTTGCTAAAATTCAGTTCTTCCCAAAATGAATTTATTGATTACCCACGTCCTCCCCATCCCCCCAGATATACCATAGCAGGAAATTTTTTCTGATGTGATTAAAATACTTGCAGAGGAAGTGAGAAGTCAAAATTTAATTATCTCTCCTGGTGAGGAGAGGTCGTTCTCTCAGTTTTCAGAAGAATCATCTTACTCTAGTCTGTGAGCAGTCACAGGTCTCTTCTTAAAAAAAAAACATGTTTACCAGGGAATATAAGTAAATATTTTTTGTTTTCCTCAAAGAGTTTTCTTTTGAGGTGAATAGTATGCGCTAGAAGGAAATAATCTTATTAATATTCTAGTCAAAGTTTTAATTCTTACATTTTAAACTAACTACAGTGTAATCAGACAAGTTTATTAAACAGATATTCACTCTAATCAGATTAAACATCCTACTATTATCTTCTTTACTCTAAGAAGCCCATTAAAAAAAATTAAGTAACAGCATTATGATTCTCAGTTAAACACTTTTGACCCAAAATTTCCCTCACGTTTTACTTCAGTTTCAATTTGAGTCACTGGAAGTGAATTTTAACTCTTCTGAACAGTCTGACTACTGTGAATGTCACATGTAGGCTGGTATATGCTCCGTAATTGCCATTGATAACTCTTTGGTTGGTACCTAATATCATTGGAAATGTAGGCAAATCTTTTGTCTTCTAGCTCAGCTAATCAGGTACTGTAAAGTCTCAAAAGATGACATTTTACTGTATAGTGTGAGTATTCCATTATTTTGGATAGCTTTTTTAAATATTAGCTACATAACTGCTACTTCCTATTGTAGCCAGTCTTTCTCAACAGAACATTATGTATGGTTCTTGATATGACCTGACAAACTCAAGCTGTCTGGTATCCATAATACTATTTGCATACCTAATCTATTGGGGAATAAAACATTTTAGGATATTTAATGACTCAGATGCTCTATGTAGAAGCAAAGTAGATGACTTTTCTCTAACACATTTTGTAAAAGAACATACTTTAGTGGTGTCTTAGAAGATTAGCCATATTCATTTGGAGCTAAGCTTATTACTAAGTCAGTCTTTTAAATCCTGGCTTCTATGCATCTGATAACAACACAGACATAGCCCTTCAGTGTAAACAGTGCTCCTGTTTAAACATACTGATGCACTGAAACACGTGGGGGTCTTTCGGCTTCTCTTCACAATGTCTTAGCCTATTAAAAGTATATGGATTGACCTAATCTATAAATAATTTATATAACCTTCAAATTAAAACAACACAGTCATTCTTTTTACCTCCCTTGACTTCAATACTTAGACATAAAACACTGAATTGCATACAGTATTTGTATGCAGCTTTTTGTAATGTATTATTCAACAAGTCTGCCATTAGCTACAGTATATATTGCAGTACCAGCTGCTGTTGCAATATAAATAGGGAACTGCCACTTCTCCACTCTGTGATCGGGAGTATATGCTGGATCAGCTTATATAGTGAAGAAAGCATCTGGCAACAAGCTTTCCTCAGGTCTCTTCTAGCAGGGCTCTTTTAAAGTCAGAAATTAACTATATGATAGGCTCTTTAGCTGAAGTGCAAGGTCTTGATTTCTCCTGTGTATCACAGGCCTGCAGATCCAACTGTCTGGCTCATGTAAATGGCAGAGTAGCTGCAAATGTGTGAGAGAGAGATATACACACTACCAGACTGAGATTGGTGCCACAGAATGAAGATTGTCAAATTAGTAAGTAGCAAGGCAGCAGACTTCTAAACTCTTGACGTTTACATCATATTTATGTATTCCATTTTACAAAATCACAAGTGGCTTGTGCTACACTGATTTGTACCATAGCAGCATGATCATGCTAAAGTATAAACCCATTGACCATTTCCACTTCCTAGCTCTTGCAATACTTTTCATAATATGCTGGTGGCTAAAACATCACCAAGGGTTAAATATTAGGCCCACTTAGTTATTGTGCCCTGCACAGTATTTTTAAAGACAGTTTAGAAGATGGATACACAGTTTTGAATGATCCCACTTAAATCTAACAGCACTCATTGCAAAAGGACACATTGCTTGTTATGATTCTTCAAGGAGGCATACGTGTTCCGTTTCATGGAAGAAGAAGTATATAAATGTCTGAAAGTCTCTTTACAGGTGTTTACATCTCTGATCAGATGTAACTGCAGCAGGATCAAAGATGGGAACAACTGTTTAGAGGAGAGAGAGAGCGGAGAGAGAGAGCAGAGAGAGAGGAGGAACAAAGAAACTCTTCTATCTCAAACAGGACAAGGTCAAGTAGACCTGAGAGTAAAAGGTCCATAGAAGTGACATCTGCGGCAATACATTTATGCTCCACAGAAGTCTGTGAAGAGAGTCCAATCCATTGCAAAGAAGAAGGGAGGAGACAAGAGGATAACATGAAAATTCTGGCTTTGATGTGGAAAAGGGCAATATGCATAGGCCTCATATTTTTGTGACACCAAACCACCTGGAACATCCACTAGCCTGAGTAGGGCCATCATCTAATAAGAGCAAGATGCCTCTGTCCAAATGCCATGTAACTTGTCATTTTCTTATGGCAGCAGCTTTTCTTATGACCAGGGCAGGAGAAAAACATGCCACAGACTTAGTAAAAAAGTGACAGTCTCGTCTCACACTTTCAAAGGGCACTAGAGCTGGGATTTAGAGGGGTTTATGACTCCACAGGTTCAAAATATTTGTCAATCCAGACAGACCAGAGAGGTTTTCTCCCTACTCATAACATGCAGGAGGCATTCTTGCATATCCCCTAAAGGGGAACTCCATAGATGTCCATGGCCATGTTGGTCTTGGCATCCAGTCAAAATGGTGGTCATGCTGCCAGAGGCTTCCTGACCTAAGAAATGGTCTTTGTGACATCCAGGAGGAGACAAGGGAGTGTTTAGGAATTGTGTCTGGCAGAATGCATACATAGGACAGTAAGGGTCTAACAGTTTTTTGTGTCCTCTCCCATGGACAATTTTTATTGATGGCTGTCACAAACATCCCAATTCCAACAGAGAAGAAACAACTCTAATTTTTATTAATTTCTCTTTGGCTCCAAGTTACTGCTGTAGGGAGCACTTTATTCCTTAGCTGTCTTGAAAAGCCAAGCAGTAGCATTGCCTTTGTGGGTATTCCATGACTTCCTCTGAGCAATCTTCCTGCACCATAGCCTGAAGAGGGCCTCTGGGAACATAAATCTCAAAGAGTTCGAAAGACTCCAGATGGCTTCAGTAGGAAAAGGTAGTTTTCAATGATATATTCTCATTGCACTGTGACTAAAGTGTGCTGGACAGTAGGGAGGCCTGGCCAAGATGTAAACATTCTCTCAGTTGTTCCCAGAGGGCAGTCAGTTGAGGTTGAAGTCAAGTATGGACTGTTTTTCAGGGCCAACACAGTTTGTACTTGCCAAAAGAAAAATATTTTCATATTTGACAATAAAATATTTCTGCTCTTCAAAACAGCCTGTTTGTTCTCTTGCCTTCAGAGAACTTTTAGCTATCTGCCTTCCACCTCTCCTCCCCACTTTTGGTGGAGTGCAAAAGCCACTGACCTGCACCTTGATCTAGGCAAGGAAGATCTCTCCTTCAGCTGGGGAACATTTCATATGACTCTCAAGTCATGTATTTAGGAGAATACAGATACTGTAGAGATAATGTGAGGCTGGGCAGTGAGCACCAAGGGACAGAAGGCAAGACAGCCCCCACAAGCCTTGAGTACCATGGCAACCAGATAGTAAAAAATTCAGAGGAAAGTAGGTGGCTTTCTATATTTTAGTCACTTACTTACAAACAAGAGTTTTGGGGGGTTTTTAATAGAAGAAAACAGGGAAGACCTGTGTGGGCTGAATACCCTTAAAAAATTGTGATGGCAAAAGAGGGAAAACCTCCATAGGCAAATGAGACAGAGAAGGAAAAGGAAAATCTGTGTCCAAATGAGAAATCAGAGTTGTCTTGGAGAATTGTGGAGGATGATGGGGGGCACATGGTGTACATGCAAACAGAAAGCTCTGGGATGAGTGCCAGATGCTACTGTACTCATGGAAGCCCCAAGAAGATCATGGTGTGAACGAGTCCATCAAAGGCTGAAGGGAGCCTGCAAGTCTGCTAAATTGCAAGGAAGGAGCAGCAGTTGAAGATGGTGGTCAGAGCTGGTCAGCTGTGGACCCTGGGGGAGGACACGTAATTTTGCACCATAGGTTAAGTGCAAAACCTTATTTCAAATTTCTTTTTCTTGGCAAACTGTTGGATGCTTCAGAAAAATTAACTAAATATGTCTCATGAATGTGAAAGTAAAGGAGGGTGGATATCTAGTTATCTGCATCTAGGATCTTTTTATATTGTGTGGGATTAATAGCAAGAATAATATAAAAATTTTACATTATATTTTTAACTGAGTTTAAAATTGGAAGGTGTTATTTTTGCACATATTTATTTAAATTTATTTATTTCATTGACTCTTAAAATAAATATTTTACTTATGTGACATCATACATCTGTTTTTTCAGCCACAATACATTGCAAATTTTTTAAAAAATCATGTTTGGGACAAGCTTTTCAGATTAAGGATGGAGGTCTTTGTGGTGTGATTATGTCATTGCTGGACAGCTGTTCTGTACCAGTCTCTGCTTGCTTCTCCTGTTCAATCAAAACCAAATTAAAAAAAAACCCAAACAAATCCATACGTGCAAGTGTATGAGCTCTTGAAACAAATTTTGAAAGCACTGTTTTTATCTCAGAATCAAAATGCATTATGTTTACTGGGCAGCAGGAATGATAACTAGGACTCTTGACACTTAACAGCAATCCTGGATTGGTTCAGAAAGCAACTTCCTAAAATTAGTATATTATCTTGTGCATATACCAGCAAAATGAGAAGCAATAAGTTACTTATGATTATGATGATTTCAGTAATACCAACTGAAGCTTTCTTCAGCCATGTATGATGGAAGTAAAATGCATGGGGTTTACTTTCTTATTCTATTTATAGCAATTAAAAATATGAGACAGGAAAGTATGCAACTGATGAAGGGAAATGGAAATCAAATACAATGCAAGTACTGTTAATGACACCTTTACTATATTGCATTGATATACTATTTTGTGTTGCTAGACTAGTGCTGTATTCAATAATATTCCTGTTCATCACAATAAAACTGAGGTGTAATTCATGAAAGAAGTTATCTTTCCATAGAAACCAAATTATATTAGCACCTCACCATAAACATCTTTTTGTTCTCAGGCTTCTGCACTAACATCCTTAAAATCATCTTGTTCAGCTTACATAGCAGCAGGCTCTTACTACTGCTTTTCAACCCTTTAATGAAATGTATTTGGGAACTGAATATTGTCAGCCTGGACCAGAACTTGCTTTTAAACTGGCCATGTAAGCAAGAATGCAATGCTCTGAGGTCAAGCAACACACTTAAATCAGCATTTATCTCGAACTGGACTACGTGAGGACAAACAAAAGAAGTATTTATTTACCAAATATAAATACACGACCCTGTTTCTCAAACATTCAGAAATAAAAGGAAGTAACAAAAGGAAGTGTATCTACATAGCATTTAGATTTCAAGGTCAATTTTACCCTTCAGAAGTCTGCTAGGAGGGTGAAAGATGCTTCACAGCCTTCATGTCTGAAGTCTGTTTTGCAAACAAACTGACTTTGACTACATTCATGGAAGAAAATCCTGGATTTGCTGTTCCTACTTCATAAATAGTATAATTCTCCTGATGAGGTTTAACAGAATTAAAGTACACTCTTCAAGACACAGGAATTTTGGGCAAAGTTTCAACTTTGCTGCCACCAGAGAAGTGTCTGCTTTATCTAGCCTGGAAAAGTTAATGTTTCTTGGGTATGATCCAGGGCTAACCTTATTTTTCCATACAGCAAATGAAAGATTATTTTCAAGGTGAGCTGAGTAAGTAGCTAGTAATTCATTTTAGGGGAAAAGTATTTCCTATTTCCTAAGTCACCAAATGGTATCCCTTCACATTGACCCTGCTATTTTCTAGAAATAGCATTTTCACAACATTGTTGCAAAGAAAGTATGTCGATTACAGCCCTGGAGTTTCATAGTAAACACCATTAGCCTAGTTTAGGTTATGCCTATGTGAAAAAGAAAGGATCATACCATACAAGCAGGTAATATTTGTAAACATTATGGTTAAACAAAAAAAGATAACATAATTTGTTTAACTTAAAAGTATCAGTTTGGGTTAGAACCCTTTCTGCCTTCACAAACAATTGATCTCCACATTCGTCACAGTGTGTCTCAGTACTTGGCTACAACCCTGCATTTAGCAGCTTATGCATAAATATGTTCCACAGAAATGAGAAGTGGCAACCTATGCAAAACTTGCATCTAGACTTACATCTGCTTTTCTTTTATTTTGTGTCTTTTTTCCTTCCTTACAAGGTCCCAGCAGATTCTGCAGAACTTCAGGCAGAAAGCAATTTGCATACACAAGTGCAAACAGAGTGACACTGGTGAGCGAGAGAGCTGCAATTTGATTATCTCTCTTAGTTAAAAGCTGAGAAAATCTGTGATCCAAGGGGATTACTCAGAAGGTCTTAGGAGGCTGTAAAAACCTTACTCTGATAAAAGTCACTTTGAATATATCATCTAACCTTCTTCTGTGAAAAAATGCTTTCCTCTCCCATTCTCTAAATTCTGGCAAACTCCTTATAGTATCTAAAGCCACTAAGATTTCTGCAGCTTCAAGAGATGATCTACAGAATCCCAAGGAATCTGCATTAGCTTCTCTGGGATTTGGCTAGGTTTTGTGTTCTTTGCAGACTGCTCTGAGGATTGTATACACTTCATGTCAGTGTGTAGATGAATGTTTCGTGATGCAGTATAAATATTTTCTTACTTTTTGTGTTATATTAAACATTACAGGTGAAGAGTAGGTATTTCTTGTCTCAGCTAGACTGATTGTGACAGACCTTATCAGAAAGACCATGCTAAAATGACTGCTTACATTTTAAAATTCACTTCCAGAAAAATGCAGAGAATGCCACATCTACTTATTCTTTGTTTATGTCCTTTGCAGCTGTGCCACTTTCTCTAAATATTCCATTATGAAAGCATATGGATGTATTCAGAGAAATACATCTCATGCTACAGGACACAGCTTTGGACTAGGTCATTTGCTGTAGGGTGCCTGTTGTAGGAATTTTCAATTTAAAAAAGGCACTATGTTCTATTTCTGTAGGGTCACAAGAACAGGATTTTATAAAGAGTTATTCTCCAGGGTAGGCCTGTGGGAAAAGTTGTAATAAATTGCCTCCCACCATTGTATTGTCCAGCAGACAAAAAAGTAAACAAATATGTCTTCCTTTGTTTTTAAAGAAACACGTATAATTGCAATTCTGTTGTTTAATCTCTATGTTTTATGAGTAATGTGCATTAATAAAAACCATCCAAATCTTATCAGAGACAGTTGCAGGATCACCAAAAATTAGACTCATCTCCCAATTAATTGTGAAGAGATCAGCAATCTTAATCCCTTTAAAAATCTTTTTGAGTGGCATTCTAATACTTCTTTTGCTATCAGTGTTGATAAAGCAGTGCTAATTCAAGATGACCACTTCATAGCACATCATTCAAAGCTAATGACATCTCATTTATTAGAAAATCACGTAGAAGAAAGAGAAGAAACACTGCATATTTTTTCCACAGACCACATTCTTAATATGTTTTTTTGTTCACATTTTTACATTAATGTTTAAAGACACCACAAGAGCCCATAGCCCATACAGCTACAAAACCTAGAAACACATAAAACTGCTTCTTCAGAAGGAGTGCCTGCATGAGGAGAATTGCCAAAAGTCATCAAACCCATAGTATGTGTTGGGGAAGACAACAACAGAAAACATGTCTGAAAGACAGGCAAGGATGATCCCCTCAGCCCAAATGTCATCTCATTCTTGTGGAGAAGGCACAAAACAGGATATTTAGAGGTTTTCATGCACCTGGGCACAGCATCACCCCTGCTTCATGCAAGAATTGAGATAAGAAATCTAGTCCAGGAATATGATTTAGTGACCCAGACTGTGGTGGCATATGTGGCAAAAGCCACAGCCCCACAGGCTCAAGACTGGTGGGTACAGCCTGAGGTTGCCACCGTCTAAGTCATACTCCGTGCTCAGGGTGAGTTTTTTGGTTCACCCCCAGCATCCTTTGCACCAACATGTTTCAGTTCATTGGTTAGTTACCCCATTACTTCATGTTCTGTATAAGGTTATGTTCTAGAAACTTCGTAACTGTTCAGTTCTCCATTGGTTACATGCTAATCCTTGTACCCCCATTGATTACTTTCCCCTGCTTGTATCCCTATAAATCCCCTGCTCCCCTGCAGTCCCTGCTCCTGGTTACTGAAGCCTTCAGCTCACCCGGATCCCTGCACTGCCTCTCCCAGACCCCGGACCCTCTCCTGCCTTCCCTGCTGCTTCTCCCCAGGAAATAAAAGAGCTGGAAATCACACCAGGGCCCTTCTCTCTGGCCTTTATTCTCACCTGCACCAGCAACATTGGCCCGGAGCTCTCTCTCACCCAGAGGAGCCAGCACTAGAAGAGCTGTCAGAGGACGCCCTGTGTTTGGGGAAGCTGCGAGCGGCAGCCCCCAGGAAACCAGGGTCACTCCCAGAATAACATTGAGTGGCCTCGAGCAGGCCCCTGGAGCCAGCGTTACGACCTCCAGCCATAATGGTCTCCAGTGGGGAGGTGTAGGCTGGCCCATTGTCCGTTTTTATCTGGTGAGGGGTGCTAAGAGTGGCAAAAGCCTGCAGGAAGTGTTTCTCCACATCCTTGGCTTTCTCCCCAGCATGGGCCAAAGCATACACTGCTCCGGAGAAGGTGTCCACTGAGATGGGTAGGTACTTGAATCTTCCAAACTCAAGGAAGTGGGTGATGTCTGTTTGCCACACCTCCCATCTGTTCAGGCCTCTTGGATTTACCCCACTGCCTAAGGCTGGTAGCTGGTATTTATGGCAGTTGGGGCATGTCACCACTATAGCTCTCACTTGTTGCCGTGTGAGATGGAACACGTGGACAAGAGCTGGAACATTTTGGTGGAACACAGCGTGACTTAACTTTGCCTGCTGAAAGGTGTTTGGCAGGTTGGAAAACTGAGCAGGCATGGCCAAGACGTCCACTTGCTGGTTGCCTTCCGCGATTGGTCCTGGAAGGTCGGTGTGGGACCTCACATGAATAATGTAAAATGTTTGCTCTCAGTGGGAGATTAGGTATACTAGTTTCGAGAGCAAGGCATAAATCCTCAGATTCAAGACTTCTTTTAGTAGAGCATTCTCTGCTCTCATAGTTACCCCAGCCACATATGCTGAATCTGTAACCAAATTAAAGGGTTCCTTGAACCTCTCAAAAGTCCTGACGACGGCTGCCGGCTCAGCGACTTGAGGTGAACCGTGCACCAAGTCGACATCAGACTCCCACTTCTGTGTCTGGGGATCCCTCCAAGTCATTACTGACTTGTGGGTTTTCCCGGAGCCGTCTGTAAAAATTGTCAAGGCCTTGAGCGGTTCTCGGCTTTGGATTTCTTTTGGAATCAATTTGAATGCCAAATTAAATAGTTATATTTTGGGTAATGGACTGATAGTTGGCCTGGGTAACTATCAAGTGCATATTGCAAATTTGTATTGTTCTGCAGCACGTGTTCTAATGAATCCTTGGTGACTGGTAAGTATATGCATGTAAGGTCACACCCCGTCAACGTGCAGAGGCATGCCCTAGCTCTCATAATTAATTGCGCCATCAGTTCCTGTGGCGTGGTGATACTTTTGGAAAGCTGGTGTGGAAGGAACACCCACTCAGTGATGATGAGGGGGTCCTTCTGCCCTTCGTCTCATTGACATATGAGGCCATGGAGGTGTGGCAGCTTCCCCAGGATGGCAAACTGAAATGGGAGACCTTGTACACACCTATGTGCCTGCTTAGATGTTAGTGCCTCCTGCGCCTTCTGGATCAATATCTTGGCCTCCTCCGTCAGGTACCTCGGAGATGTTAGGTCATCATTCCCCCTCAACAAATTGAAGAGGGGGGTGAGGTCCTCAGTGGAAATTCCCAGCCATGGTCTCACCCAGTTGAGAGACCCACACAGTTGCTGTAGTTCCTGCAGGGTCTTAGGGTTGTCATTAATGACCAGTGGCTGGGGAGTGACTGTGCACTCAGTTATCTTGAGACCAAGATATTTCCACAGGCTCACCTTTCGGACTTTGTCAGGCTGCAACTCGAAGCTACGTTAGTGTCTCCAGCGCCTTCCGGATCGATGTCTTGGCCTCCTCCGTGAGATACCTCAGAGATGTCAGGTCCAAACCACAAACAATGCCATTATTTTCCTGAAAGCCAGCCAGTTGAGAGCCCTTGGCTCACTCACAAAAGTCTTCTGTAGGTACTGAGACAGGATGTGGTATCATACCCTTTTGGACTAAATTCTCTGGGATAGTTTTTGTTCCCTTACTAGGTAATACAAACCATAGCTAAATAAAACAAAACTGAGTCTGCCCAATAATTATTAGTTAAAAAGACTTTTCATATTTAAAGGGAAAACTGTCTTTTGTATCCTCTTTGGGCAATCTCTGAAGACTACTCTTTATGAAAACTTCCCTCAAACAAAGCAGATAAGGACACAGCAGAAGTCTGTCTGCAAAATTGTTTTTTAATATAAAAATACAATCCTAAATATAGAAACATAAACAGAAACTGTGACAGGTGATGCACACTGTGTTACACAATGCCAGGTTTTGGTAGGTGAGTGACAGGTTCACAAGTCCTCTTTGGAATTTGCAAAACAAAAGTGTGTCTACAGCTCAGAACAAGCACACAGCTATCTGGGAAGATAAGATGACAGTGACTTCACTGTGCTTTCTCCTCAGGCCCCATCTGCTTTAGCAAATAATAAACTTGTTAATTCTTTCCTAAGTTCTTGTTTGGAACAAACTTGTCAGTTCTCCCTCTGTGACAGAGCTCAGGAAGTGCTTTGCTCCAATAGTGATTTTTCAGAGTTTCTCCAGACAGGATCTGAATCTTCCTGTTTTGTCTTGCCTTTAACACTGTCCCCGCTTCAGACTCCCAGGTTCAGAGTCCTCAGCTAACTCTCCTCACCTTTACCTAACTCCCCTCACCTCCTCCTCAATGTATGGAATGTCTATCACAACCATCTTACCATCTTATTCAGCTCTGCAACAGTCTCAATTTGGTGCTTTCAACAGCAAAATCACAACAAAATGATACAACATTCAGTTGGATACCACTTCAGCACACATATTCACCATACTCGGCATGCATACAGCCTGCATACAGTGCTTCAAATGACCATCACCATCTGCAGTCAGAATGTGACCCTTGTTCAGCAACTTGGTCTGGGCTTCAGAGAATGCTCCCAGAGACATTGTCACTGGCAGCATACACACAGTTACAATCCAGTAATATGTGCTTTCAGTGTAAACTACTGCTTTAAAAGCTGAGTGCTACTTCATGGTCAGCTTCAGAGTTCAGCTGATATGTTTTGGGGCTATGTGAACACTATAGCACAGCTCAGAATGTAAAAGTCACAGGTTATAGAACTCAGCTTCTGCCATGGAGAACAACCCTATATTGAACTAAATATAGAATTTTGAAAACTGAACCTAAAATTGCTAATTTTTATGACCACCTAAGCTCTAATAAGCATAAACCTTGTACTAAGTGCATCTGGATTAATTGAGATAAAGCAGAAAATTTTGTAAAAATATCCCATGTTCTTTCTATAAACTTTATTAATCTCTTGCTCTCCCATGAAGGCGAGACAGGCATACATACAGACAGAAAGAAGTAAGTTCTGATTGAACTAAATAAAGGCATGAGAGAGACAATTTTGTTCAGTGAAAAACATCATGTAAGCTAAGGTGAATAGCTACATTTAGCACCTCCTTCCCAGGCATTAATGAAATGGATTTGGACCAGCCTGTTCTCCCTCTTTTTCTCTCATTTTCAGTACCACTGATGTAACATTTAATCTTATAAAACTTCTAGGGATATCTACTTAGATTTAGCTCAATTGGTATGTGAATACTTGATTAGAGTTCTGAGTTTTCACAAGATTATGAAGGAATTATTTCCATCTGGCATCCTCAAAATAATAGCCAATGTACTTTAACAGGAAGTACATTTTGCATTTGAAATGCAGAATTACTCAAGCAGTGACTGAAATGCTGTTAACTTCATAGGCTGACTTCATATCAAATAGTGCTTCTGTACATTGCAATGCCAATTCGTGTAGGGAAAGATGATATCAGTTTTGATTAGTGTGATGTTGTCCTTTTTTTAGGAATCAGGTAAGACCCTGCAAAAATTAAGAGCTTCAACACAACCCTTATACTCCTGATGAAAATGATCTGGCTTGTTAACAGGCAATACTTGAATAAAAAGAAAAAGCTTCTTCTGTTTGAAGTCTAGCTATTTTTAGTCTGCCTTCCCTCTAATCTAAGTTTATACAGCTTCATTCACTCAAGAGAAGTTTTTATAGATTTTTCTGAAGGGGGGGATGGGAAAGGGAGGGTGGGAACAGTGTAGTAGTAACTCCTTAGCTATTTGCGAGTTTCCTTTCTGACTAAGGTATTTATACTCTGTAGTGTACAGTTTAACACGCTATGGATTCACATAATAATTTTGTTCATTTAAAAATTATCTGATTATGCAGTTTAATAAATAAATACACTTTTATTGTGTTGACATACCCAACCCTTGAGTTGAACAAGGGAAAAAGGAGTTAACAAGCTAAACATATCTGAAGTGGCTACTGTTGGCTCTTCCTCACAGTGTTTCAGAAATGTTCCATATGGAAGGAAGCAGATTTGATAAGTTTCATCAAGAGGGAATCAAAAAGTAAGATGATGAAAAAAAGACAGAGAATCTTCTGTCATAATTAGAAACATTTTGTTGCTCAGGTTTGACAAGTTTGCCAAGTGAAAATGTAAGTTTCCTAGGAAAGGATATTAGGGAGGAAAGAGAGATGGCAGTAATACTATCAGTCTGAGATATGAGAATCAAAAAATAAAAAATGTGAAATCAGTCTTTAACACTAAGATTTTTGAAGAATAAATACTATTGCATGTGTTTTAGGTCTTTTTGCCTTTGTCATGTTTTTAGGGTTTTTTAAAATTTATTTTATAGTATTTCTTCAATGAGATTATATAGATTTAACATGTATGAACGGAGTTTGTAAATAATGGAGTAATTCTCTATGTAAACAGTCTCTACAGAAAATTGTCATTATTACATTAATGTCATAGCTTAAATAAATTTAAATTCCATTGTAAAGCAGTTTGGTTTGATTTTGAGCAGAAGGCTATGTGTCCTGATATCGGTTAAAGGCTCTGGGCATTCCTCTTTCACCTAGCCTGTCATGGTTTTTTCTCCTTATGATTTTCCTCACTGACCTATTTCTGTCACATACCTCTTGCAATCCATAGAAAGTATTGCAAAATCCTACACTCGGACTTTATATTTGCATCCCCTAGGCTGAAGCTGTATGCCTGCAAGCATCTAAGTTGATCTCATAGCCTGCCAGAGCAGATGGAAGTCAGCTCCTGACTCACTGCGTCCTCCTCCTCATTCCCAGCTCCTCACACCCAGTCTTTCCTGTGAACGGCCCTTGTGCTGGGTCCTCCTCACACCCTTCCACTTACTGGCCCAGCTGCTCCTCCATGAGAGAAGCAAAGCTTTCTGAGAGCTAGAAAGAGTTAAGTGGAAGGACATAATAGAGACGTGGTGTGTTGAACAGTTTGATGAGGATGAGCAAAGGAGAGGAGGGCAAGGGAAGCCCTGGACACTTGCAGGACATGTATGTTTAGGGGCAGTAGTGGAATAGAATGAGGGCTGGGCACACCACCATCAAGGACAGGACAGAGGATGGTCATGGAAGGCCTACCAGAAACTCTTTGAGACTCTTGTGGTATTGTTCATGGAAGGAGCAATGCTGGGAGCTTGGAGCAGACTGTGATGCTGCCAGGTATCCCCACCTGCAAAGAGCTGTGCTGGCTCTCTTCTACCCACCTCTATAACCTGCTTGCTGTGCAAAGCTTTCATTTTCTCCCAGCTTTCACTGAGATCAGGGAGCGCCTGAACACTAGCTGAATGGATATTTCTCTCTTTCTGTTTGAAGTCTGCTAACTGCTAAGCTGCCCTGAAATGTACTTTTGATCCTATAAGCTTAGTGAATGCAGAAAATAGGGCAGGATTATAGCAGGGTCTTGATTTTCTCTTGATACTTGAGTGTTACCTCACTAAGCAGATTTCCAATTTGTAGATTCCCTGGTCACACACCTCACCCATCAATGTACTGCCATTTCAGAGTTTGCCCCACCTCAGTGCTCGTTGTGGCTTCTAGCAATAGGTGATCATTACATACTTTTTATTTCAATCAAAATACATCTTTTTGTCTAAGAAGTTTCAAACTTCAAGTGACAAATTACTTACATACTTATAAATACATTAACATGTGAATAGAGGGAGTTAAGGTACACACCTCCAAATCTCTGACCTGGGCTTTATGTCAGGGTATGCTTTTCAAAAGTTGTGAAGAAGAACGCTGTCTATGGTTTTCAATGGTTGTTTTTGATGCTCAGTAGCTAACTGAGGTTCTAAGTATCTAAAGGATGGGTTTTGGGATCAAGTTCAGTGGTTAGGATGCAGCAAACACTTTTTAACTCAGATATTTTAATTTCTTGTGTCTCTATAGGTAAATTGTAACTATAAATGTGCTCCTATTGCACTTCAGTACAAGATAAAACAGGTTAATTAAATCTTTTGTGAAATAATATTGCACCTGAAAATTTTGCTGAAACTTTGATACTGAGGTTAATGTTTTTAAATATGTTGACATTATTAAAAGCCAAAATAGAGTCTTTCTACTTTTTTTTGATTAAGATGAAAAGTTTATTATATGAAAAAACTTTGGTTTTAGTAAAATTTTTATTCACAAGATAAGCACAGTGTTTTTCTTCCATAACTAGAGAAATAAAAATACCAACAAGCCAGTATTTTTCTTGCTCAGAAATAGTCACATATGACACCTGAGTAAGATTTTTGCTGAAAAGGTTTTGGCTTCTTTCCTTCTTCCTAACATCATGTTTTAAGCCCATCTGCCTTTGCCCTCTCAGAAACCCACAGTTGGTGTTGGTGCTGTCAATCCTACACTGGATCCTAGATCAGACTTGGAAAAAGCTCATGGTGAAATGCTTGAACAGTAACTCTTTTCATTTGCATCTTATTTTATTCTGGGCTTGTTGTGCAGACATGATGGAATACCAAACTAAATGGAGACTTACAAAAATCCTCATTGAGTGTTAGTGTCTAACATCTCAGTACTCTGGCATTTCCTTTCAAATTGGTTGTTGTTTTAATATTCAAAAGAAATTAATTGTTCTTTTGTGGAGCCTGATGATGTGTGGCTGGGAAAGTCAGTGGCTATATAAGTTGTTCCTTTTGGTTCAAGACTCAAGTCATATTGCAGCATTTGCCCCTTTCTGCAAAACAAGAGGTTGTAAATAAACATAGACTTAGAAATCTTGGGTAAGACAGTAAAATTGATCATAATATAAGCTTTGGTAAGAGCTCTTCCATGCCAGCTGTCTAAGAGTCTTTTTATACAGATGCTCACTTTGAACACTGGTAACTCCAATAGTTTTCAATGGAGAGGCAGAACATTCACTTGGATATGAAATATGTGGAATTGTTGGTATAGAAAAGAAAATTTTCTAATGATTGCTCTTGGAAAAATTCACATCTCACATGCTACATATTTTCTCATCTTTTCTTCATTAAGGTTCACTCAGCCCAGGTAATTTTAGTCTTTCTTGCTATGTGAAATCAGTAAATAATTTCACTTAGCTCTTCCTTTTTCTTCCACATCACCTATCAGAATATTTGTTTACAGTTGTCATGTGGGTTTGTGGTTTGCAATTTTGGTTTGTTTTTCTTTTTTCACTGTCTGGTAACTAATGGATGGAAACTGAGTTCCAAAGAAATTAAACTAATTGAAAGCATAGTTTTGATGTAAGTAAGAACATATACTTTTGCTGTAAGAATAGAGAGTTAAACTTTTCTGTGAGTTTTACACTGTCACAGGCCAGAAAGAAATGTTTTCTCCATGCGAAAATGGAGGCAGTGTCTGTAAAAAAGTACAGTGTTCAGGCTTGGGTTTCTGATTCATTCACTTGTCACACACAGCATAACACTTTGCCATAACACAATGTTAACTCACTCTTTTAAAAAGCTGAAAGCTCTTTTTCTTCTCATTCTCTCATGTCAAATGCAGAAAATGATTTTGTCTTGGTGTCCAATAAAAAGCTAAAAAGCAACCCTCACAGAAAACTTACTTGAGGGTAAAGCAGATTATGCATTGGGTCTGAGTCTTACAGCTATTCGTCTGATGGGTGAAGAGAAAGTATTTATGTAGTGCATCATATTACAACAAATTTCCTATTAAACTGGAGGAATGTAATTACTGAGTGTATTTCATTACCCTGCATTTAATGAAGGGGACAGGGGGACACAGTATGAGGCAGAGAGTGAAAGGTCCTTAAGAAGACACAAAGTGTGGGTATGGTACCCTTTGAAAGTGTGCTAAACGGTGACAAGCTTGGACCAGAAAATCTCAATGCAACCCTTCCAACCTACGTTCTCATCCTATGCTTTTGGTTGGATACTGTGCTTTAAGTATGGACAAATAAGCATGTACTTATCAGTTCTCCCACCTTGGGGACTGAACTGCCCCTTTTATGGCTCTATTACTGCCTCTTTTTTATGTGTAACATAAAAAGATAACACATGCCTGAGAAAATAGATATTCACTTGCTTCCCTGCTGATCTTTGAGCTTTCTCAGTGTGCTACAGGGAAAAAATTGAAAGCAAAATAATTCACATCACCAAGTACTCTCAGTATTTCTGCCAACAATGGACAACTTGTCCCTTCACCCTCCCCTAAAACCCTTTACACAAGACAGTTTGCTCTGCCTTTGCTTGCCTTCATTTGAGACCAGTCTGTTGTGTCCAGCCATTGGAAACTGGCATATACACAAGAATGTTTCAAGGGGCTCTGCATGTTCAGATGACATATGTATGCTCTAGTGTGCTCTGCTGTGCTTATGTATCTATCCTGTTCAGTCAGGAGGAGATGAGCAGCTTCCCAAATAATCTCTGCTGCAATAGCAGAAAGTCTATTTGGGGAGTATTCCTGGAAAAACTGAAAAATAAGGAAGTCAGAAAGGCATGCTCTGAATCAGACTACAATACTAAGTGACAGTCTCATTAATGGTGCTTTCTGCCAAAAGCTGTTTCACTTGCCTTCAGAACTGTCCGTGTTAATGAATACTTCCACTTGCTAGCTATGTAAATAAGTATTGTTCTCATGTTACTGCTAGCAGCTAGATAGCAGCTTCTTGCTAGGTGAGATGAAAAAGAAACTGATAGACCAGGTTGGAAATGAATTCAGAGAAAATTTGGTTTAATGTGTTGGTGGGAAAGCTGAAACATTCCTCCCATATGGCCCCCACCATGCCCAAGGTCAAATACATCACTACTGGGGATGTCCTTGCATGAGACCTTCAAAGATAGGCCTTCACAGTGAAGAGGATGAGCTGAGATAGTCTGTGCTTCACTAGATCTCATAATTTGATGTGTTTACTTGTTTGCCAACCTTTACTGGAAAAAATGGGTGGATCTAATGGGGGTGGGGTGGGGGGGAGAAGAGAAGACCATCAGGATTCTTGAGGAGAAGTCATAGGAGAGAAGAAAGTGTAGAACTGCTCAGTGTCTGGACTGAGTAGCACTTATCCATAGTCTCTGGTGGAAAAGTATGGTGGCTAACCCTCATGACAATCAGAGAATATCTTTATAGCTAGAGAGGACACCAGCCTGTCTGCCAAGTCTGGTGTTGCCACCTTGCACCCATCCATGTCTTAAATCAGCTTCAGCTGCCTGGTGGTGGATAAACAAATACAAATCAGTCTGGAACATTAAATCCCTCCTTGAACTGAAGTGTCTTCCCAGAGAAAAGGAATTAATTCAAATAACATTCATACAAATTTATACAAATACACTTCAGTGTTATTTAAATTCTACACAGAAAGAGCTTATTTTGTTCTTTTGGCCTATGACACAGAATTGGCTACAGATGAAGAGGTTTTATCTGAAAAGCAAAATTTATCCTATGCATAGCCATTGGTAATACAAGTCAGTTACAGACAGTTCTGATATACTTTGACAGTTTTAATAAACAGACAGTTCTAATACACTTTGAATAAGTTAGAGTTCCAAAGGGTGTTATACAGATGCTGCAATTTGATAGCAACTCTTCATCTAAGCAAGAGATAAACTGAGTGTAAAACCCATGTCCAAAAACATAGGTTTCACTGCAGTTTGCTGTGGAAACATCAGAGCCAACTGATCTCATTTCAGTATGACTCAGAGAGCTCTGCATTATTTTGATTAATCTGCCCAAAAATATAAAACTTGATGAATTAACATGGCTGTGGTGTTTGAAGCCCAAAAGTTCATAGCATTTTGACTTAATTGAATAGGTATTTAGAGATGTGATTACTATAAAACCTATATAATATGCACTTACTGAAGGCAGTGAAATAATATATCTCAATATTTTTGAAAAATTCCTGCAATAGCCACATGTATTAAAAACTTGGGTGAATAATTAGTTCCCAGATTAATGTATGTTTTCTGGCTTTGTACAGCCCATTGATCTAAAGGATTCTGATACTTTTCCATTTTTGGCATTTTTATTGCACTAGAAATGTTGTTGGAATGGTGACTAAGCAGCAAAATTACTTTCTATCAAAGCACAGTTCAAATTAAAGCAAAAAACCCTTATTAACTCAAGTTAATATGTATAGAAAGCTTTAGAGGAGAGAAAGATACTAGCCTATTCTCCGTTCTTTAGGAAAGCAAATAACGGTACAGCAAGGGAGCTATAAATGAGACACTAAAGGACATTATCTTAAGAATAAAAACTGCTGTTAGTTGAGTAGACCCAGAGAGATTATAAACTCTTCAGCACAGGCAGGGAAAAATTACTTAGTTCAGAATTGATGAAGGTAACATTCACTGTACTGGAGTGAGGATAGGTTATTCTTCTAACCTGTTTTCCTAAAATACCAAAGTAAAAAACCAATTAATTTTAAAGTTTTACTACGTAGTAGGAACTTTTTGATTAATTATTTCCTTTTTGTATATCTAGACGTATGGGAGAGGAGAACTTAGAGACAGTTGTAAGTAGGGGAAGAAAAAAGGGTGATATTTCAAAACCTGAAATATCTGTCTTTTGTTACTGTAAAGCTTATTAATATTTGTATCTTTGTTATGCTACCTACTTAATAAAATGAGGTTTGTTTAGACCCACCTTATCTTGCTAAACTTGATTAGATCCACACAAGATTAAATATTAGGTCTTTCAAAACATTGGTTAAGTTGTTTTTTTACTGGAAATTTTTGATATTTTTAAACTTTCATTTGATGAAATGTTTTAGTTTTCTATTCCTAGACGTAGGCAGAAAAGGTCAAACAAGAGTTGAAGAGAGACAACCAGAAGTGGGTTAAGTTTAAAAGATTGTAAACAATTGTGAAGAAGAAAAAACAGAAAAGGAAAAAAGAAAAATACAATAGTCCATAGCATAAACAGCGCAGATACTATGCTTGGCTGAATTCTAAACAGAAAACTTTGGTAGACATTGATCAGTTTTGGACATGGCAAAGTAAATATCCCCAATAGATGGATAAAATGCAACTGATGTTATTTTCTAGGGCAAAAACAGAGTCTTTGTTCTCACGGTTACTGCAGGAAGCAAAATCTGCACATCAGTGCTTTCAGCAAACAAACTGAGTGACTGAAAAGCTTTTCTTGAACCCAGAGATGTAATGTTTTAGAAAAAGCACTTAAAAATTTATTTCCATTCCATATATCTTTCCAGCTGCAACAGCCAGTGGGTTTGGTTATTTTTGCCCCACTGGTGCTCTGCGGTCCTGGCCTAGCATTGAGAAACTGTCTGGAATGAGCAAAATGTACCTCATATAACGGGAAACTAGGCAAGAAGGGAGGGTTTAATCTTCTTGATTATTGCAAATCTAGTTTCTAGGGAATAACTTCAAAACGGAAGCTTGTCCTTTGATGATTCTGAAGATCTTGTAGCATGACCAAGTATCAGCTTTTGTGTTGCTATGCTCAGTTTTTTCTCAGGATGGGTGATTTGCCAGCCCACTCTGTGTGTTTGTGTGTTTATTTTTAGTAGCAGACTGCAGACAGGCAATTGCTGTTGGGTGTGATGTGATTTTTTTCACATTTTCAGGTGGCCATAATCAGTCCTTTGCTGGATACTGCCGCTCCCTCCGGAACTAGCAGAATGTATGATGAGAAAGGTCCTTAACCCTTGTAGTACTCTATCATCTACCTCAACTTCATTTATTAAATAATAGCAGTTTTAAAACTGTTTCAAGTTTGCCTGGTTGATTTGGTATTGAAACAGTGAGAAAGGCTTACCTGAGCTGTTCTGCCAGCTTTGCACTGAAAGCAGTAACCTCAGGCAGAAAGAGCTGTGATAAATGGTGGGAAACTGTAACACACACAACCACTAGACTTCTCTGCAGATAAGCTTTCACTAGAGCTGTAGCTTTGGTTGATTTCCAGAAGTGCTAAGATCCAAAACATGTTGAAACAGAAAGAATCTTGTAATGAGACTGGAAACAATTGGTGAAGAATCAGTCATGAATGGAGTTCAGTTCAGAAATGTATTTGGTGGCTATGAAGGCAAGTTGCTGACCTTACTGATAGAGCAGAGTAGTATTTAAGGTCATAAAAATGGTTGTGAACAGAAAGGATATCTTACACTCTTCAAAGAAAAAACACTTGTGTTTTCTTGTTTAGCTGCTTCGTCCTCAAACAGATTTTTACATTTCCACGAAAAGTAACATCTTATCAAGTAGATGGCATGTTCTGATACTTCAAATGCTTTACTTAATTGCCAAAATCATACCATGCTTGCCTGTGTGTCCTGCAGGTGAACTTTGCCCTTACTAGAGCACTGTTATCACTTTATAGAACCACATAGAAAAGTTTGATGTGGAAATTATATATATTTTTTTTTACATAATGACAGTTAATACTTTTCTGCATTGTAAAATTGCTTTCATATCTCTTTCAATTCAGATTAAATGGTTATTTGCAATGTAAAATATCCATTATAAATTGGCAGATTAGAATCAGGAATCCCTGTGTGAAATTCCATGCTTTATATGCAAGAGTTTCATATAATTAACTGGTTAATGTGAATTAATAATTTGCTATGATCTTTTATTTTATGCTTATTCTGCCCTCCAAAGAAGTTACATAATTCCAGAACTTGGAAATAATTTTGTCTAAAAAATAAATTACATATAAACCTCAAAAACCTGATCTCTTGAGTGCATAGCTGCTGTACACCTCTTGTTTATTGGATGTGGTTTTCTTAAGTTTTTGGGTTGTTTTCTGTCACTATTTAGAGAGCTAGGCAGACTTAGTAGAATTTAAAACACTACCATTTTTGTGAAAGGTATTTAACTTTTTTACTGATGTACAGTTTGTAAGAGCTATTACGTTTTCCTAATCTTGAAAATGTAGAAAAGCCAAAGTCTCCAGTTTTTTTTTTTTAAGCCACTGGCATGATATTTAGACATTATTATTACAAAACCATCAGGGAATTTGACAATTATCTCGGACTGCATTCAGTCAAGCTGATTTCCTGCATTGTTGTTTATGTTTTCTTTAGAAATTGTGTTTTTATTTTGCTGCTTTTATTTTTAATATTGGGCATCAGGAACTTGCCTCCCACCTCACCTGCCCTCCCCCCCATCATTGCACACAAGGAGAATATATTCCGTCTATTACTCAACAGCTAAATCCCTAAAGCATTTGTCTGTGAAGGAGGGGAAATGAAATAAAGGGCTTCTCAATCCCTTGCTCACCAGGCTGCATGTACAGCCATGCTTCTCTCTCCCTTCGGATCCGTGTTTCCGTGCAAAATATAGTGCAGTACTCCTGAGACCAGAGCAGATGGAAGCTAAAGACTGGCACTCCATGACTTCCCATAGCCTGTGGAGTAGCACTGCTGTTGTGGTGTGAAGAGGCAGTGGACACTGTTTACCTTCAAGGATATATGCCTTAGTGTCTGACCGGTCAGAACATGCAGGCCTGGCCTGAATGGCCCTAAGAAGGTGCAGGAAGTGCTGGGATGGGTGCACTGCTTGTCTTCGGTCTGGAAGCACATGCTGCTCCTCAGCCTTGGTCAACACAGCAGTCTTTAGCAATGGACAGGGAGTTTGGGATGGGAAGAGCATGGGGCTTGAGTTGACTCATGGTTGGATAGGCAAGGACCACAGGATGTGATGGGGATGCAGCAAGATGAAACCCAGAAAAATTAGTTCAGCGTATAATCAGTCTGAGCAAGATCAACAAGAGGGTCACTAGAAGGAAAGGTTAGACTTCAGTCAATCTGTTCTGGAAGTTTTATCAGCAGGAAACCTGTAAGAGAGGACTACACAGAGAAGCATCTCATTAAATCAACCAGCTCTTGCTATCTTAAATCTGATGGGCCAGTATTTTTAGGGTAAAACAGGGTTAACATATTCATTCAGCATAAATTTTGTTTGTTCCTCTGAGGAAAAACTCTGGGAATTTTCATGCTTGCAGCTGGAGCGCATACTGCTGTGCAATGCAGTTTGCAGTCAGACTAGCAGTACAGCAGTTATAGCTGACCCCAGAACTCTAATCTTTTGCTAAACATTTTGAAGTGTTTTCTTCCTAAATACTAACTCAAATGTTTACTGTCTACATAGAAACTGCTAATGGTAGTGTTGCTAACTGCAACCAGGATACATGATGCTTTAATTGCAGAGTATGACTCAACAGGAGAGCACTGGGAGTCTGGGTGGGGGCTGAAGGAGCAACTGGATAATAACAGGACACAAAGGTGTCTGTATGCAAGAAAGAAAACATGGGGCTTTGCTGAGTTTCCAGGTACAGTCCAGGTTGAAATACAGAAGACCTGTTACGCAACCTAGAGACAGATTTTTGGCTCTCAATGAAATAATGATGGTGGCCTATATGGAAATACAGACGGATTCATACCCAAACCCTGAGGGACATGGTAGGTGTGTGTGGTTCTGGCACATGCAGCCATGGAGCAGGAAGGGTGATGGTGCTGAGCTGCCAATGGCTGGGGAGCAGCGTGGGATGCCCAGCAAACCTTTTGATCAGCGAATGGAACTTGGCAATCCTGAGGCTTGTTCTCGCCAAGAGTTGGATTTGCGAAGAGATTCTGTAACGTGTAGCCATTCCTTCAGGGTATATGATTGAAGTTCATGGCAGTTACCGGTAAAATATGCTAAATCCAACCACTGCCTCCTTCTCCACCCCCACCAGCACCCCTCATCACACACACGTGCACTATGTTGCAAGTATATTAGGATGCCCACTTAAAAGTTTGCTATGTAGCAGTGATTCTATTTGAAATGTTGCGAGTACCCAATCATAGCACCTAAAAACATTCTTCATTCACACAACTCTTTGTTTGGTCCAAAGGTTAGAGCATTTAAAATAAAATCAAGACAACACAGTGCTTTGTCTCACTCACAGACTGAGGCAATTGGATTCCTCCGGAACAAAATGAAACAGGACTTAACAACAAACTGCCAAGTGGTACCACCATGTCAATGGGACACTTACTTCTCAACTTCTGGCAATGGAGTAATTGCCTCAAAAAACTCATTGCTTTATTCTCAAGGATGAGATTTAAAAGATTTAGGTGCTAAGTCTCTGCCTTCACTGATGCTATTAACTAGTTTTGAGACACATCCCCCATTTTGTCAGTTCTAAAGGTGAAGGCTGTTCTGTGTTTTGTTAATGATGACAGCATTGTTGAGAAAAAGGAAGGTCTAAAATATTTGACTTTAAGAACATGACAGATTAAATAACCTGGGGGGTCCTAATAATCATCATTCACAATGTAGGAAATGACAAGGTGAAATTTCTAAGATGACATTTTGTCACTTGTGGTAGTCACTTAAAATGACAAAAGCTATACATTCTGCTCTGCAGCTTCTTTACTCTAATTGGGCCAATTTTACTATCATGCTATTATCCTGCAGAGAAGAACTGGTGACAAACAAAGAGGCTTTTGTGATCTCAGCTGAATATTTTTCCATGAGCTCAAGAAAATATCTTGCCAAAAGAGAATGAAAATTGCCCCTTTTGTGACTGGCCAGAAGCCCAGGGCTCACATCTGTCTGGAAAAAGTCTTGTCTGTATTTTTAGTTTCTGCTTGCTTATCATGGGATTTTGCAGAAAGGGCCACAAGTCAGAGGAACTATAATCACATTTGGGATTTTTCCTGTTATGTGTTGAAATAACTTACCTTCGGATGTGATGGAGGAAAAAGAGGGCTAAACTTCTATTCCCTCACTCTTCACAGTTTTGGCAGTCTGCTTTAATATAATCATATTTTCCACTATGCACCAGCGTATAATAATGCCCTTTAGGTATGTAATGACACAAAACTTGATTGTGTTAGCACATGCTTCTTTGTAGCTGTTGGGACTTAGTCCATTTTAGAAACATTTGAACTTTGGGAGAAAATTTACCATCAACAGCTACATGAATAGTAGTATGGAAGTGGTTTTATAAGCTGCTAATGTAGTGTGAAATCCCAAAACAACCCATCTTGTTAAGACTAAAGCATATTACCATTCATAAAGTTTGGGCAAAAAATATGTTTAGTAACAAACATTTGTTAACATGGAATAAAATTGCGCTGGAGTGTAACATGGAGTGTATGTGGAGTGGGCATATATCCAGCTCATCTAAAATACAGTCATTTAATGGAAGTGTTAAGCTATTAAAATGTATTGCTATCAAGAAACAGTTGTTTATTATAATAAGCATTGTTTTTCTGCATGACAGAAGTAGGAAAATGCCATGATTAATGTTGTCCATGACTTGGACAAAGATTGCCTTTGTTTTCGTCCACAGAACAAGATATTTATACTCATTGTTTTGGAGAAACTGAAATTGGAGAACTGAAGGTAAATATTTCTCTTGATCCTTTAGCACATTTAAATCTGCAGGGTTCAGATTAAGCAGTGGTGGTGGTGGTGGTGTGTAGTCAGTCAGCATTATGTAAGGCACCAAACAGTTTAAGACAGACTACCGAAAATATTATGGTGGTATGTCTTTGGCTGAAGAGCTACATGTTTTCCCAGACTTTCCCTCCCCCTTTACTCCATCTACATATGTTACAATCCATAGACTCACACATAACTTTGGATTGGAGAAGTCCTTTAAAGGTGAATATGCCCCCTGCAATTAGCAGGGACATCTTCCACTAGATCAGGTTGCTCAGAGCCCTATCCAACCTGACCTAGAATGTTTCCAGGGAACCTCTCTGGACAACTTGTTCCAGTGTTTCATCTTCCTCGCTGCAAAAAATTCCTTCTTTATATCTATATCTGAATCTGTACTCTTTTGGTTTAAAACCATTGCCCTTTGTCTTATTGCAACGGGTCCTACTAAAAAGTCTGTCCCCTCTGTCCCCTCTTAAAAGCCCCCTCTAAGTACAAGAAGGCTGCAAGAAGGTCACATCTCATTTCTAGGTACCCTGCTGTGACTTCTGCCTTCCTGAAATTCCAGGTAAAATTTGACTTTTTATTGCTTTAATGCAGCTTCCATATGAAGTATGTTCATTTCCAATTCTGCAGCTACATGGTGCTCATGTAGCTTTAGCTGAACCAAGTGCCACCATACAGCTGACCCACCTGAGCCACCAGTGCTGCTCCTAAGGACATGGCTCCTGCTATGCTGTCTGTATGGAGCTCTGCTGCTCCACAGCCTTCTTCAAGCCACCAGCTCTACACTTCCGGCTGTGTCCAGATAGACAGCCACAGCTCTCGTTCTTGTCCATACCCCCAATTCTGGCATCTCTAAATTCTGTTCCCCTGTGTCCCGGTCCATTAACCCTGCTCTAGTCTTCTTCATCAGTCCTGTCTGTACCCCACTCTTATTTGCAAATCCCTCTGTATCTGTCTACTGCAACTTCCTCTCTCCTTCTTCCATGGCTCCTTAAGGATCTCTGAGGCAGACTGAAAGTCTCAGCAGGTTTACCTCTTCCTCTTAGGCTATCATCTTTTTAGGAATGGAGAGGTGCCAAAGCTCCGTAAGCAGCTCAGTCTTTTCCTCCCAAACTCACCGCATCCTGGACTTCTTAAAGAAAAGCCACAATAAACTGATGAAACCTGAAAGGAAGGATGCCATCCTTCCAAGATAAACTCCGGTTTCTACTGAAAGACCTGGTAAATGCCACTGACTGCAAAAGAAGTGCATCAACAACATTCATTAAATGCATTATGAAGGGGTCTGCATCTAGTAGCATACGTTCTGACAGAGAATTCTTCCAGATGATGACAGGGCTTAAAAAAGGTCTTAAATGGGACTGACACAATGCAATATACTAATTATTTGACAGTGCATAATATCTTTATTTAGAACAATAAAGTATATGTATATAATGTAAATTCAAAATTGGAACTGGTATAAAAAGGGATCCGGGAAAACATCTATCTTTAAGAGGACACATATGTACATACACATCACACTTTATAAACTTTGTTGATTACCTTCAGTCAGAATGTAACTACGCAAAACTGTGCTGACATTTACACTGAAATAAATGAATTCACCCATGATGCAACCAGCAAATGTCTGTGTCTCTATCACTAAAGAGTCTGAAGTTTCTGCGTTCCATCAATTTAATAACAAAATAGCAACATGCCACCATTCCTGTAAATCTGTATTTAAGACAGTTGAATCAGATTCCTGAACTGAAGAATGCTGGATAATTGTTAAATGTAAATCTAACTCAAAGTATCAGTATTTTATACATACATTTAGATTTTCAATTTATTAATTGTATTTTGAGTACTGAACAGTTTCAGCACATTACATAGAGAGAGCAACAGAGAAAACAGAGCTGCTGCAGACGAGAATCTAAAAAACATGCAGGTTGTATACATACTCTATAGTAAAGCACATTTCATAAAATGTGCTTGCATTATAAAATGACCTTGTGATGAAATAAGTACCATTAACTCATTCAAGTAAACTCACATCTAAAGTAGAACGGTTACTCAGTATATGACTATATGCTTTTTTATTCTCACAAGGCCACTATTAATTGCATGCAAAGTTCAACTATTTCAAAGGAAACTTAAAAATGTGATGTTTCTCACCAAACAACAGATATCCAAAAGCCAAATGTAGTTGACTTTTGCATTGAAAAAATAAAACACTTTTTTTTCCCCAATTTTCTTTTAAGAGGAAGGGTGTTAATTTTCCAACTGTGTTAATGCATGGGCTCTGTCTACCCAAAAAGAAGACTGAAAAACTGATCACTCTCCAGAAGTTAAACAGCTTACAATGGAATACAGAAGCAATTAAACATTGGAGCCACCCCATCTCCAACTGAAGAGTAACTTATTCTGGTTCCATTGATTTCAAAGTTGACTTACAAGTCAGTAGTCTTTCAAAGTTTCACTATGTCCAAAGTAAAGATCTCAGTGGGCACAGAAAGTTTCCAGTAAATTCACGATCCCATTTCTAAGGGCTGTGCCATCTGCTGTATCCATGAATGTGTAGAAGTGTCCTTTTGCTTTGCAAAAGGATTGAGAACACTGAATGTTGTGTTCAGATCTCTCAAGAGGGGGGCATAAAATGGGAAAACCACGTGTTTTCCCATTTTTTGGGAAAAACATTAGTTCTGCTACTTCAGGTGTCATATGACTTTGGTGCACATTCAAAAAACAATGTTAGTGATGTGAAGGTCAAAAGGTTATACATGAATTTTCTTTCTGTTCTCATATCACCTTAAATTTACCTTTCTCCACAGAAGAGATTACACTGTCTGACATGATTTGAAAGAGACTTACTTTAAGATGTTGCTCCTGGAAGATAAACAGCTTGTCATGGTCAATCTGTGTTTAATGTATGTTTCAATTCATAAATTATATTTTCTGTAGTATTGATTAGTATTAGATTCAATTAGTATTGAAGCCTAAAATATCATGCTTTTGAATATCAAAGTATAATTTGGGGCACACCACTGAGCAACATTATTGTGTATTTGATTTTCTGGAAAGAATGCATTTAGGAAAATGAACACTTTTATCAACAAAGGACATTACTAAATAGAAGATTTTTATTTGACTCAATCGACGGCAAAAACCCCAACTTCAACTGCATAAGCTGGCCTGAAGAGCACATTGTATGAAGTATTTAAGATTTTTGTACGTCTAAGGAAAATTGCTTCCATTTACTGTGGATACTTTTCCATTTGGTCTAAACCAATACACAATCACTCTCTGCATTATCGGTAAGGTGCAAATTTCCATCAAATAGCTCATGCTGACATTTCTTTTAGGGTAACTCTTGAATAAGTTTGAAACTCAAAGTCTGAGGGCCTTGTGAGTAAAGACTACACAACATCAAAGGAGACTGAGTTTCAGATGGGGAATTCCATTGTTTGAAGAATGCACTTGCTTTTTAGAAGTGATGAGCAACCCTGACTACTAATTGGTGAGTGCTCCAGCATCTTCTAAAAAAACATGAAGGTCTGATTCTCACACTAAGCTTCTTTCGATCTAGTCTAAGAGAAGTTCCTCACATGATACAAATCCCAAAGTTCTGTTATCCTTAATGGAACTATGCTAATTTATACCAGCTGAATCGGACTTGAGGACCCTTTTCTGAAAAAAGGGAAGTGGAAGGAACTGGAAAAAGGGCCTGAGTATAAATAAAATTTCCACATGATCAAATCCTTGTATCAGTGAATTCATGAGAAGTTCAACATTGATTGCAGTAGAGTCACAATCACACGCAGTGTGGCTACATGCACACAAAAGTTCTGACATTAAGCATGGTAAGGTTCTGAGATTTTTTCTTTTTAGTAAGTATGAAAGACAGTTTTACCAAGAATACAAACACACACACACAGGCACGCACACACACATATATATGTATGTTATATTCTTTTTATGCATGATTCTCAGAAAATTTAGCAGAAGATTAAAATTTCCACACGAACTCTCAAAAAATTTAGTAATTATACATTTTAAAGAGAACTCCAACTTTATGCAAAACATTAAAAGGGTTTGGTTTTTGTTTGGTTTTGGGTTTTTTTAAGTTTTCAAATTATTTAAACTAAAACTCTTGCTGACTTGGTCATTATCACAACAGATGACATTTTGTCATCTGATGTGAGCCCTTATCCTTTACCCTTATGAAGTACAACCCCCTAATATAGATAAATAATTCATACTCATTACCTGGCAAGAGACAAAATAAAAAGATGCACAACTAGACTTGTAACTTTTACCATGGTATTTTTAGGATTTACTTGAAAATGCATGTCTGTACATCAGTCCTGTTCATATTCCATGGATGCTATAACAGCAATAGATGCAGAAGACAAGTGGGAAACAAAATCTTTCTCTTTTGTTTCAAAAGAATTAACCTTCAAGAATGGAGAACACCAGGATATTAAAGCATACTAATTACTTAAAACTCAATGCAAACATTAATTACAGCAGATGTAAGTAAAAGCTAAATACACTGTCAGGATCTTTCAGATTTTCTATGCTATACATATAAAGACAAGGTATCAATGGCATGCATCTTCAGAATTTAAAATGCATTTCACGGGTTTGTCTTTATTCTGATGTTTGAACGCAATTCAGACTCTTTACTTTCCCTTAACATGGCTGGAGATTTCACCAATGTTCACATACCCAGCAGTTACTCTCAATTCCTTGAAGTTCCATGAGGTACATTCACCTCATGTTTACTTTGTCTTCATCCAGTATTTGCTTCTCCTGAACAGAGACCACCAACACTGATGAATTCTTGAGGTTTTCTGGGGTGGGCAACCAGCCACCTGGCACTTGACAGAGACCACATGTTGCTGTACACACAGCCCTTGACAGGCATAAACACAGCTCCTTATAAGTCTACATCTAGAACATGAGCTCATGGCATGACTTGCTTTCAAGTTATATATACAATATTGAAGGGTATGTTATCTGTATCCATTTCTGTGTTTTCTGTCAGTTCAGAGACCTTCATCTGAAGACGTCAATGTAAGGTAGAGGACACAGAATTTAAATTAAGGATGCAAAGGTATTTACAACTTGCAATAATTACACACAGCTGGAGGCATTTGAAAGATGCTTTTTTGTTCAGGACATACTTTGTTTGCCAGAGTCAGCTGACAGTATTAACACAATTAAAAATCCTCAAATATCACACAAGGTAGATATTCACATAAGATACAGGCCTATTAAGTGCACACTCTTCTTTTATTGTTCAATTCAGTGTTGGTTTCACAGTAAAAAACACAAATTGTCCTCATTTCTGTATCACGTCTATGGAGTTATGGGCAGCAACAACAGATGCAGACTCAGTCTGTCACTCCAGAAGGAATACGAATGTGCTTAAAGCTGCTTCATTTATGAAGCGAACATGGAACTGTTACCTGCCTGAAGAGAAAAACAGAAATTCTGATTTTGCTGATTAGTTTACCTCTCTGTATTACTAAATAGTAGAGCTTTTCACAGACATGCAACATAGACTTTTTTCCTTATAATTTTGGAAACAAATTTAATGACACTTGCATTGACATTCCTTCGGAAAGAAAATGTTATAAGATGTACTTTCCTGGTCCAAGAACACTCTTGTCTACAAAAGCTCATTGATGCCATGTAAGGTAAAGAAACACTCTCATGGTTTTACAGAACTGTTACGTTTGTGCATTTTGGTACTGGCAATCTCTGACAGCAAACTTCCCTTTGAAGTCATCTGGACAATTCAATACCAAACTGAGTTTAAATATCTGGAAAAATGGAACAACTTGTCCAATATGGTGACAATTTTCCTTCTCAATGAGCAGATGTTAGAACAAAGCAGTTAAAGAGACTGAAAACCTCTGAAGTAGCTAACCCAATCACATCAAACATCTGAGATTAACTGCTACAGGACGAACTTCAAACCCAAGATTGCCTGTTATATTCTTACACTGTTCTTTCCACTTGCGATAAAAAATTAAGAGTTCAGTGCTGCCTGAATCTCCCAGATCCTTACACAGATGCCGTGGGTTGAATACAGCATAGTTTCTGTGGTAAGAAGTCCCTTGCCAGAGAAGTGCACTCTTCTGCAGAGGACAGATGGGACTGAGAAACCTCACTCACCTTTGCTGTTTGCTCTTACATGCTAAAGCAAGAATGATGCATCTGATAAAGCTGCAGAGACTACAAAATCTGGTGACTAAGCAATAATTAATAAAAGCTCAGCTCTGCTCAGCTTGTTCTGCACTGACCTGCTACTTTTACCGGATTGTTTTTTAGTTAACATTGCTTCAAAACACCTGTAGGACAGCAGCTGAAGGCTTCTCCATATCAGCTCTAACACCAAAAAGGAGAAGCAGTAGCTGTCCTTCTGTCCTTCGTTTTGGAATTCTTGTACATTTAATTTTGAAGCATTCAAGTTAAAAATCAAAGGTCTAAATTAATGATACAGGACTAATTAAATTAGCTGCTAAAGATTTTATGCATAGATGAACCCTACCGACAGCAAGATTTATTTTTTTGCCAAAGTGGACTCTAAATCACTTTATACTGCAGCAGCTGAAAGTAGTTAAGTCTGTAGTAAGACTCTCACCATAACAACTTACCAGTACACGAAACAGTAACAGTGTGGAGGGAGAAAAAGCAACAGCTACACTTGTAGATGTTCCTTTTCTTTTTGCTGCAACATACTGGGAAAAAAAAGGTACTTTATTACTACAGTACTAGTCTTTCAAGGAAATAGAATGAAAGGGTTTATAAGTCAGTTAAAATAAAAGAGATCCCAAAGTATTATAATTTATGTTTGATATTACTTCTTCCTACTTACAGATGAATAGTCCTAATTTCTCAGGGAGGAGAAATTTATAATACTTGTCTATGTCATATATGCCAAAACACATGCCATATATTTCAGAAGATATCTGATGGAGAATGCAATCTGCTCCAAATTCCTGCTAAGGTGCTCTCCTGCATTTAACTGTTTCCTCTTTTTGTCATATAAAATAATGTTTTATATTTTCTGTGAAGTTAAAAAGGAAGATGTATGTTCCATTTCACAGATTTTAACACCTATGAGGATGAAGTGCAGAATGAATTATTCATAACAACTAATACACATGGTGAAACGAATACACAGTCTTCCATTCTATGTACTGTACATGAAGAAAATTTGTTTTAGGAATTTATCACTTTAGCAAGCTTAAACATTGAAAATTTCAGCACCTGTGGCCAAACTGGTAGATCAGAACCTTGCCTATTTCTGCCTTCAATGGTGGGCAGCACCAGGCATTTCACACACTGTGAGAACACTACAGGATGTGTCCTTCCACCATCTTCCCTAAATCACTCATAGTTAAAGTCTGACTAAGCATCATGAAATATCCAATTAAACAATACTCACAACATGCTTTAGCATGGACTATTCTAACTTAAAATATCCCTATTTCCTTTCCTGGATTTCACAGAATTTCTTGCCCAAGTCATGTCCAAGGAACTTCAAAGCCTTGAACTGTTATTTCTAAGGTATATTTGATTGGTTGACAACTTTTTCTGTTTAAAAATCAGATAAAGCAGTGTATAAGTAAGACCAGAGCTGTGAATCATTTCAGGATGACCGTAGGAAGTTATTAGCACTTGCGTGAGTTCTCATTAACTTTCTACAAACATTAAAAAAAAAAACAGAAAACATAGTACCCTGGGGAATGTAAAAAAGTGAAAGAACATAAAAAGTATTACTGCAAGAAGTATTTAAAAGGATTTAGGAGCACAACCAGAAAGACATTGCCTTCTATTTATTTCCATAATATTGACCTAGCTTTATACCACATGGCAATTAACATTTACTTTATTTTGTCGCTTTCCCTATAGGTCTCAGCAATCCATTCTGACAGTGGGAATAAAGACAGACAAAGTAATGTTCCATTAATAAAATTTTGTATGCAGAAATATCCTCCATATCAATTTCTATCTTTAAACCAGAAAGTCCTTTAGAGGGCACACCCTAAGCACATGTTTTACCTCTGCAGCAAGACCTTGTGTTTGGGGTTTGTTTTGTTTGTCATGGAGCTAGAGAGAAATAGGAAGTAATTTTCAGAGATAAAATTACATTTGTAAATACAAAGTGAAACAATATACCTTATCTCATTTTCCTCTTGACAATCATGACACTGTGTAGTTTCATCACTTTCTGGTCTGGATTTGGGATGTATTTTCTAGGAAGGAAATGTAGTAAATATAAATATTATAAAGATTTCTCTAGTACGTCCCTAAACAATTGTATGTTTCAATTTGCCTCAGATTTTCAATATCAAAGTCTCTTGCAAATCTTGTCATCTAACACACATCTGCTACTGATAAAATTTTACTATTGAAGTTATTGTATTGTAGGCAGGGGGCAAAGGCAAAAAAGATCATTTTCTTAATATACAATAGGAGAAATGAAAAATTGGGTGAGTCCCACAATTTTTGTTTCCAATTAGAGAGCGATCATGCTGATAAGACAGGATTTTCACTTTGATGGTGGAATTCAAGAATCTGACACACAGATTTACATCTGCATGTCACAGTTCAGTGAAGATCAAAACAGGTATCTCTTGCTTTCAAATACAGAATGGTTCTGTTCTTCCCACCTCCCCATAGCTAAGAAATATAGAATCACTATGTAAACAATTATATGTAATATCTCTTACCTTCCAGTATATGGCTCCCAAAATAAAGCCAATAAGGAGAGACAGCAATGATGTCAGTGCTATGCTGATCCCTTGCAGGCTGGAGCTGCTAATGAAGCCAAGTGCTTCTTCTGTAATTAAAGATACTCTCATTAGTGAAGACAGATTTACAGCAGAAAACTATCTGCAGGGCAACACTATTAGCAATGGCTCTTTCTTGCACCACCTACATAACAGCATCTTAAATAGCAGAACAGACACTTCAAAGTGCTATGTACATGAGATGCACTTCATACAAAATCTTACAGGAAATTTTTGACCACAAGGATGCTCCACCCTCTTCTGAAACAAGTGTTGAAAAGTACCAACATTAATTCTCTTTTCGTCATTTGTAGAGAATTATCTCTTTCCCAAACTTCAAAGTTTTGGATTTATTAATTTTTGGAGGTCTTATTTTGAAACACAAAGTAATTATTTTAAAAAGAATATATGTCAATTCATGTATTTGCATTAGTTCCATCAGAAAGCTCCCACTGACTGCAGACACTTTGCCTTGCCACTAATCAATGACCAACATGAGGCCTCTCGAGGGAAGTTAATTTAACAAAATAAGCCTGACTACTTCTAATATCTTCCTGGAAAGGTGCCACTGACTTCAGCAAGATCAAACCTTTGTACCTTCAGGTCTAGCTGTATGTTATTTGGTTATAGCCATTTCTTGATAGCTTTTAACATTTTTTACGAAAGAGCACCAATCCTACTCTTTTATGTACACAAACAATTCCATTCCCCTCACAGGGATGCACACTGAGACTAAATTTGGCTCTTCAGTTATTTCATCAAGACCAGGATGTGGAAAGTCCTACAGAGTCACCTGGGGATCCTCCTTCTGAAATGCAAAGCAAGCCACAGGAGACTGCTAGTTTAGACACCATCCACCCAGGTTTGGTTCATTTCAAATTGGGTGTTTGCAGCTTGAATAGTGGGTGTATTGACAGATTACAGGAAAAGAACTGAACTGTAAGCACTGGAAAAGTGTAGGTGATTGGATACATAGAAATGAAAACGAACTGACAGCACTCAAAATTTGTGTGACTCATGCAAACAGCAAATGTCTAAGCATGTACAGTATGATTTACTGGGTCAAACAATGTGCATTTAGTACATTATTAAACAGCCTCCAAGAAAATACTTTAGTTTAGAAAGGAGCATTCTTATAATTACTAGCAGATAATTTTTAACTCTGAGATTTGAACTCTGAGTTTTCAACTCTGAGGTTGATGTTTTTCAAGTTTTAGACAAATATTCTTTTAATCTCTGAAATTCAGCTGTGTTTTCTAGGCTCAATGTAAACAGAAATGAAAAGTAAGACAACATAAAGTCTGTATCTTATATATATTAATATACCACATATATCCCTGTGTCCCATACACTGTTTATAATGTCTAGGTTCTGACTGTTGGGTCTTGAATTTCACCTTTGTTTGGTAGATTCAGCACACTAAAAGGAAACATCAGTCAAGCAGAACTGAAGCTAGCTTACCATGGAAGAAATCTGTCTACAAAAGGGAAAGATAGCAGACAAAGTTCTACAGAGGTAAGCATCAGCTGAAAAAGAGAGGTTATTGATTAGTCTGCCTCTGTCTGCTCAGACATTAAAGCCAAGAGCAGAAATTACCCGGTGGGACATAACTTTTCTAACTTTCTGTCCCAGATTAGGCACAGAAGATGTTTGCTTGCAGAACTGATATTCAAGAAAACTGAGCAAACTCAAGTGGGGTGGAGCCAGCCTGAACAGCTCAAAAAATGCTCTCCTGTTGCTAACTTATCCGAATTGTATTCTCAGAAGAAAATTCCTATACTGCTCTTGTGCTCTAGGCAAGTAAAAAGCAATCCTCATTTGCCTAATGCCATTCTTCTCAGTGAGAGACTGCTGAGTTTTACAACTAAATTATGTAAATTATATGGGGATGGTCATGTTTTCTGGATTCCACCCCACAAACTTCAGAAAAAAATTAAAAAGTGAAATAAAAATCAAAGAAAACCCTCTTCAGGTCATGTAGAGCATAACGCATTTGATAACATGTTCTGGAAGAGTGTATAACCTCAAAAACCCTCTGCCTATCTCTAATGCTGGGCAGCATGTCATGGCAAGCATGCTTTTCTGTAACATGAACTTCTAGAGAAATGTTCTGTAAGCAGAGAAATCAGTGGTAGGCTAGTACCTTTGTATTTTTTAACAGTATTTTCCACAAACTTAATGCAAGCTTAGAGAACGGAAGAGACCCCTTTACAATGAGGTACCTAAAACTGGAAAAATCTGACTTCTGAGAAGCTATCTCCAATGCAAATAATTTCTTCATCATCTATGGAAAACTGAAAGGAATTTATAATTAACTTCCCCTGTGGGGATCTGCAACCCAGGAATAGAGCCTAAACACAGTCCCATTCTGACACTCTCCCCAGCCTACCTTTTAAAAATGACAACAGATTTTTTTTCCCATAACTTTACAGTGTATGAATTGATTTGAAAGTTAAGTAAGCCACAACTATCTTAAAAAGCAAGCAACTACAGATTATTTAATTTTACTTTCAAATCCAGAAAAAATTCTCTCGAAACGTCTGGGAAGAATGAAATGAGTCATGGCAGGTTTCTTCATGTGCCTTTTATTTATATTAAAATCTAAAACAGAACAGGTTGAAGAATTTTTAGTCTGGAGAACATTTCAGGGACTTGTATCCTAATGAAGAAAAGGGAGACAAGGAAAGCAAGCTGGCTGCCATAGGAACCTTTTCCTCTGTTAGAAACTTTGGAGCTCTACACAGCAAGATTCTGACTCCCATCAGTTGTAAAGGCAGAGCAGGAGAAGGAATAGCAGGAACCAGGTGTACAAGTAACTTTATGAACTCTTTGGGCAATGCCAGAGGAACTGCTGGCTTTGCAGCTAGTACATTATTCACTTTAAACAGACTCTATCCAGCAAACTGGAAAAGGGGAGTGGATGCAGGCCAGCATTTCTCAGAGCTCTCACTCTACATCTTGTGGAAGATACCCTAAGGAAGTGAGCTCATTTGATGCTGATTTATGTATAGTCTTCATGGACATTGGGAAGTTAAGCTGTGAACAAAATATATTTACATTAAAAGCTACTCAGCTGCACAGTGAAGTTATTGAGCTGCTTCCTACCTTGAGCCATGTGTGATTATGATTCAAAGCACTGGCTCAATATTTTTTTTGCCATATATGTCTCAAAGGAATTTTCAGTTTACCTCTGCTCAGTTCCAACACAATTACCACAAGATCTTATCTGTAAAAATGCAGAGCAGCTCTCACCTGTTCCTTAGGGTTTTCCATTAACTATGAAGTTGGAACAAAGGAACAAAGGCACAAAAGGCAACACCAATTGCATTAAGCCATGGGTGAACATTTTCAAATTGTTGTGCAATTACTGAATTAAACAATGGTATTTTTTCCTTAATTAAAAAAGGAGACCTTCTTCCTAAAAACAGTTACTGAGATCTCTGTGTTTACACATTCTTTGAGCTTCTTGGTATTAAATAATTAGGCTAAATTATTGTGAGGAAATTATAGGCAAAAATGGAAGAAGGCAACACTGAACTTTTCACAAAAATAAACAGAACATTATGGCATTCAACTGAAGGAGGAGTTTTATTAACAGTTGGTAAGTTCAAGCTTTGATCAGAGCAATATGAAATTCATCTGATGCGTTCAACTACTGAAAGAAGCTATTAGGACTCAACTTCTTATCCTGACAATTGTTCTTTATAAAGGAACCATCTCATCTATATTCTCTAGACCACATGTGGTATAATGATTCAGAGAAATACAAGACTGGGACTTAAACAGTTAATTGGAACTTCAGTGGACTACAGTAATGTAACACAAAGAAGAAAAAACAAACCAGCCTAAATAAATTGGGGATGGTGGTGGTGGTGTTTAGCGACTTTTATGGGGGAAAAGGTGGAGTGGGAATATGCCATAAGTCTACATTCATTACAAGAATGAAAACAGCACTATTGTCATTCAAAAAATCAATTAGAAAAGCATAATTGTTCTATTTTCCTTTAGTTGGGCTAAGACTCTTGGTGTAGATTTAGTTAAGATTCTACTCTACTCTGTAGTTTAATTTGTGTAATAATAATGGAGTCATGGAACATGACTTTCAATAAAAGCCACAATGAAAAAACATAATGTAGCTAATTTATATACAAATTCTATGATAATTATTTCACAAATTATATTATTAGATGACACACTTCAGGTTTCTCTAAGAGGAATTTAGAATTGGGCAAGTCATTTGATTACATAGACTTTATTAGTAGATTCAAAATATATTAATAATCTGGAGGGGTTCTTTTGCAAATGCTGAATGTTTCTAAATCCTCTAGAAATTATCAAACTAAAAAATAGCTCAATTTAAAACTGTTTAAAATTGAACATTTATTTACAAAAAAAAAAATTACTATAGTTTGTGTCTGGAGGTGCTTTTTTTCAGGCTTCCCTCTTCTCAATGTTTTACTTTTTGAAATTTGAATCTAGTGATGCTGTTCTGAGAATAGTACTGAAGCCAGAGGAACACTGTCCTGGGGAGTCTTCACATGGGAAGTAATAAGGTTTATCCACTGTTTTTCCTTCCAAGAAGATAAGGATTAACTAAAACCAAAATTTCCTCAGCAATAAAGACAAGACAAAACTCATACTGGCACTGAAGACCATTTCAGGGAGCAAAACAGACGTCAATAAAGATTCCACATCGCTCTCCCTGAAATACACCTCCAAACTATGTAATCAGTTAGCATCTGGTTACTACAATGTAACCAGTCAGCATCCCAGTTAATGTAATTTAATCTGATTATTAATTCAAACAGTCCTCAGCCCCAGACCTGAAGACCTCATGTCAGAACTACATAAGGCTGTTAACTGATATCCAATTTTCCAATAAATTGCTTAAGAGAATGATAATCAGTTAACACACACCTGTACAGCATATGGTAGCCAAGCAATTTCTTTGACTTACTGCATTATTTTAATTAGGCTTTTTTCCTACTTGATTATCAGTTCCAGTTATAAAACAAGATTAATAATCCTGCTTCTGTACTCTCCTCCACAGTACAGACACAGGTGCCACAGTTTGCTGCATTGCCCGGCATTGCTCCCGTTACTGTACTGGGTCAAACTCCTTTCATCTGAACTGCTCCTGTAATCTATCTGTCTGTCTTTTGGCTTCTTGATCCATTCCCATTGCTTCAGACTGTGGCTGAATATTTTTCCTCTAGCAGTGACAGAAAAAATTCACATGTTCAGACCTGAGAGAGAGACAGGTATGCATTCTTTAACTCCCTCCTAGTGCCTCATAGTTGGCCTTGGGCTCATCAGGTTATTTGCAGATAGCTCTGTGACATCCTGGCACGGAATCTATGGCAGTAAGGCTTCTCTTTTCCAGAGAAGGAGGCTGGCAGCCAGGAGTTGAGGGTTTTGGGGTTTTTTCCTTCTACTCTGAGGGTTTTGGGCTATGATGACTTAAGACCTACTCTTAATTAGAAAGCAATCAAGAAGGGCTTCAAATCTGACAGCAGCTGTGAGCCAACTACCAGGTGGCATGCATGGTGCTAAAAAGCCAGAGAGTAGCTAGATTACACATTCCCAAGAGAAGAAGCATCAGAAGGAACTCAGGCTTAGCAGAAACTATTCCACTATCAGGAGCTACCATTGTGTCCACCAGGCTACATCAGGCTGCCCCTTTGCATACTGTCTTAAGCACGGGGAGTACCAGCCATATACTTCATCATCAGACATTCAGATAACATAGATGTGAAGTGAAAAGGGGAAATTGTAAAGAGAGAGAGATACACATTGTCATCCTGACGTGTCTGGGAAACAGGAACAAGGAAACAACAAGGTTAAGCTTTAATCACCATTTCAGGAACCTCTAAGGAAAATCCCCTTCTTTTGTTCACATGGGAAGCTCCAGATAGTATCCACCTTGTTGTACATGATGTCACTAAAAGTCCCTGAACCTTCACTGTTTCCTTCTACCTCAGATGCCTATACCCTTTCTGATTTCATGACAGGTAATGTCATGTTGCTCTTGGAGCAACCATTCTGGACTTCCTTATCAGTGACCAGTCATGTAACACAATGACCAAGACAGGTAAGAAACACGGAGGTGAGTTAGCCAGAGAAAAGATTACAGGCTATCAGAAGTATAGTGACTTTGTCATTGACCCCAACCAAAACCATGCTGACTGTGGAGGTGGCCCTACTGCAGCTACAGCAAATAAACACGGGGACTGTCTTCAGGGCTGCTGTAAATCTTGGTATTGACAGTACTCTCAAAATGCAATGTACAGGTATCCTCTTTGTCCTCATGAGTACCCTCAGCCAATTTAGCATAGCTACTCTGTTCATTTGCAGCAACTTTATTTTCTGAGAGTTAAAATGAGGTGTCTGGGACAGCCAAATTTGCTGAGGCCATATGACTAGTGAGACCTCATAACAGTCAAAACGAAGAGGCCTGCCCTCTCCAAGTTGTAGAGATCTGTCACATCATTGTAACTTGATACCATCTCTACATTTTGATTAGATAAGTTCATTGCATTTCAGTATAACAGCTGAGAACACATGGTACACCATCAGGAACGTGTAACTTCCCATTAATTTGTACAATTAATGACATTCTTTTACTCTGAGCTCTCATAACAACCAGCTACCATAACAAAATGGAGACACAAATATTCAGTCACTTGTACTTACTGTTACTGTTAGTGCTACTGCCAATGCTGTCATTCCTAAGAGAGCTGGCAGCAACAGGAGGAAACAAAAATGTTTTTGTGACAGCGACTCTGGAATCTAAATAGAAAATGAATGTGTCAGCATTATGAAACTTAAAATACATTTCCCTCTATATAAGACGATGGGCCGTAGGACTACTCTGATGTGGCTATATGGCTGTTTTAAAAATTGTCTGTAGGGCTGTTTATAAAGTGGATTAAGTCAAAAAAGACAGTTTTATTAAGAGGGAGAAGTGTCTACATGCTGAGGTGCTGCTGAATAGCTAACTTGGAAAAGTGGTTGCTGCTATCAAGTTCTTAAGTTAAGGCAATGAATGATCTGCTTCTAGTTACTACTGATGTAACTGTACAACTGGACATGTTGCCCTAACTAAAAAGCTAGTATCTGTCACTAGTGAGAGTAAAAGAAAAGGTAATACAAAACCTCTGTTTACTAGAAGGGTAAGAAAGAGCTGCAGGAGCCTGACCTGAGCTTGTCAAATTTTAAAATGAAGTAAACATCACCCTTTTCACAAGAAGTGGGATGAATATGAAGGTGCCTGGAGGCTGCTGCAATTTACAGTTTGCCCTAACTTCCTCTCCCTTCAGTTGTACAGTCTTAGGCTCTTTTATGGTCTTATAAAAACTAAATAGAGCATTAAGAGAAGATTAGAAGAACAATGTAAAAAGACAGTGCAGGATATATTTTGAATTAATAGAAACAGAGCAGCATATTGTGAGGTGATTTCGATTATATTGAGGAATGGTGTAGCTAGGAATGATGGCACTACAACTTGACTTCCAACAGAAACACAATCTTCAGTGTCAATAGTTATTTTAATTTGCAGCAAAAAGGTGACATGGAGGTACTGTATCAGACCCTTAGCAGCTCTGAAATCCAAGGAAAAAAATCACACATTTATATCTCAGATTCTGCTCCCCAAAAGAAGAGCCATCTTACCATTCTCTGGTGTTTCTACTGTTGAAGGCAGAATGCAGTCATTCTTATCCAACATGTCTGCAGACTCTTTGTAGACCTCAATGGTACTATTAAAGTGCCTAAAAAAATCCTCAGGAATGAAGCGACCTTCTTCATAAAGGTGACCATTTTCTTTTACAAAATCCTGGAGTACAATACAGAATTCAGCTTGAAAGAAGGTCAAGAAAGATGCTCATTTCAACACCTCAACAAATAATAAAAATATCCAAGGATGGCACAAAATAGTTTAAAGTTTTAACCTGCAGAAAACCAGCTTGGCTGTATACAATCTTTACAAAACACGAGGCTTCTGATCTGAGGATTTAAAATTAGCTTTGCAAATAGAAATGAATTATTAATACAGTGTTGTAAAATTGTTAAGGAATGAAAGACAGTCTCCCATCTTGTACTGGAAACGAAGAGACTTTTTAAAATTCCCCTCATTAAAAAAAAAAACACTTGATTTCACATTACTTTGCAAAGTTTCACATGATCCTTTTAATCTGAACACATGAACAAAACACAATCATTGGTATTGACATTAAGAGAACTGGGAACAGAATACAATAGCTGGGATATACCACTGCACAGTAACAGGCTGAGATCCCTGATAATGTACCTAAAAATAAGAGCAACTATAAACAAGGAAGCCAAATCACTCTGAGGTCTAACAGACAAGTTTATTATGCCAGAATAAACAAAAAAATTGAGATCCATGTTAAAGTGGTTGATGGTTATCTTCTTTTTTTTTTTTTTTTCCTTTTTACCTGATTCTGATTTTTCTAACAGCTGTTTCTTATGCCAGCAAGTCAAATTTGGCCTGGAGTTACTCTGTACTCCCAAGAAGGAGGACAATGGCAATAATACAGTTTAAGTATGTCCTAAGGAAAACCTCCCGGTTTGGCTCCAAAGTTATTTTATATTTAATGCTGAAAGTACTAGAAGTAAGATCATTATTCTCTAAGGAAATCAATAGCTAGTTGTTTTGCTGAATTACAGGATATTTACTTTTCCATTCTACAAAATAAAGTTCCTCTTCCTCAACCACATCCCAGCTCAGTGCTTTGAATCATCAGGTCAGAAGTAGAAAAGAAAAAAAAATATACACTGAAGATTGGACATAATTCAGTTTGAATTGGAAAAGTAGGGAATGTCTACATACTCACAGCACTGTAATGCAAATACGTAACATGGTTAGAAGGCTATTCCACTCTAAAGGCACCTGAGTGTTTTAGTTAATTTGATTCATTCTGGGTGTTGACAAGGTGCAGTTACAACAACTAAGGACTTAATTGACAAAAATAAATGTATATGGAAGATTAAATACTTTCTCTAAAGAACATGGTGGATTTTACCTGTTTTATTCAGTGGGACAAAGCCTTCAACTACAGAACTTATGTTTAATTACTGATAGTCTGGTTGGAGCTGGATAAAGGACTAGAAAATTAATTTCTTCCCCCCTCCCCCATCTGCACAGAGAATCAGACATCTCTTGAGTGAGACTCTTGGAATCCTTCCAGCTGCTGTCGGAATCCAGAAACACATGGAACTGGGCCGATATCCTCTGGTCTTTGCTCTGCCTTTGTATAAAAAAGTTCATTAAACCATGGCAAAGCTTTCAGATCTTCACACACTGCGATGCATACTAAGAATATATTAATAGCTTTAACTACATCATCTTTAAATTTACATTAAGATCACTAGCAAAATATATAATTTAAGCTGGATGCACAAGGAAGATTTCTGCTAGTTTCAAACAGACCAGAATGAATTAATTATCTTAAAGAAGATCATCACATTTCTGACTATTTAAATAACTGTATACAGGTCATTGTAGATACTGTAATTCCTTGTAAGTAATTTATCTTTGAAACAGGAGATAACAATTAGCCAATATTTGCACAGTGTAATTGGTGCATTTCTAAATAAAGTGGGATTTCAGATGTACAGGAATAGAAATGAAAACAAATTTAATAAAGCTTTAGACATTTCTAAACTATTACTGAATATTGTACAACAGAAAGTAAAAAACAAATATCCAGTGTGAAATCTGAAACCCTGTATAAAATTACCTTGTTTTTATCAAAAGCAAGGCATGCCATAAGATCATTAATTATTCTTGTGAGATTATTGATGATTGAATAGTTGCTTAAGACATCCGACATATCTGAAATATCTGAAAATTTCTGGAGAAGATTATGTAGACTCCTTGAAAATTCAGGCACCATCAAATGCAACCAACAGTGATTAGGCTGTCAGTGGATAAAAAGAGAAACAGAGGTAAATTAAATATCAGACATCTGTAAAAACTGGTTAAGCATTTCAATAAGAAAAAGTAGATTAGACTGTTCTTTGTGATTTAAACTACCAGAAAAGTCTAAATTACAATTATTCTTCTTTATTATGGCCAACTTTTTCTTCAGTCCTTTTGGTAAAATTTCTATTTTCACTGATACTGATTTATGATTGTCTGTTAAATGCCATTCAATCATTAAAATCTTAATCAATACCAAGTGTCAGTGCGTTGAGAATTTGAGCCTTGGAAAATGCTACTATGAACCCTAGCCCATGCTTTCATTAACCTATTTATTTTTTTTAAATTCCTACTGCCTTAACAATTCTTTAAATATCAGTTTTCATTATATTTTTGTTACCTTACATGACACAGATAACCCCAAAGATCCTTGATTTAAATTTCTTATCAGGAAGGTTTCCATAAACATTTTGCATGAAATACCTGTGTGCTTTTATCCACCTTTAAACAAGTAAGATGAGTTAATTTCTCCTCTTCCGCTTTTTTACTAAATGCCATTACTGGGAACAGTTTCTGGATCTAAAAGCCTTTCTTTTCCCTGAGTCTTCGACAACAAAAGTGTTCTGCACAGCCTGTCACTGTACATTAACACCTATGCAATTAGTTTGCAGACAAAATTTGTACAGCTGTTCACATGACTGAAACCTGGTAATTCATCTTGCTGTCTTAGAGGGAGTAATTAACTTCTTTTACTTAGATATATATAACAGTAGTCAAACAGACGAAAAAGTCACCTGGCCCAGGAAAAACCCTAACTCAGTATGATCAGCAAGAATACAGGTAATGCATTAGTCAGACTGCAATTTGTACCCGGAAATCCCTTCCCAATGAAAGCTAAATTTTTAAAGGCAAATATTACGGGAATTTATTCCATATGTGAAGTTATTTTTTCCAGTGGTGAAAATGTCTCATTGAAGCCTAACAGATACAAAGAACTTGGCCCAACAAACCCTAAGTACTCTCAGTATCACTAAACCGGTTTCCAATTGCTGCCCAGCAAATGGGCAGCACCCATTGAATCCACCTTCTGTAACACACAGCACATGTTTAGCGATGTACACACTTCTAGGCTTAATCTCATTTCACTCAATTTCTTCAATAAACCTGCATAAAGATTCTTCATTAAAAAAAAAAATCCACAGGTGTTGTTCTGTTTTGATGTATAAATGTTTCTGACAAGAAAAAATACACTTCACATTTTTGAAGACTAATTGGACTATTAGGCTTCCAAGCTTAGAGAACCAAATGTAAATACATTGTTCAGCTCCACCTGAATTTCCACTTTTCTGTACAGCTCTCTCACACAATGATAACTAGTGGCAAGTCAGCAATATCACCTTCTGTAATTATGTCAAAATCACTTACAAAAAGAATGAAACAGAAAGTGTAATGGATGGCTTTTGGCTTGAGTTTGCTTCCCTTTTTTCCTTCAAGCACAAGGTGAGGGGAGAGGCAGAAGCAAATAAATCAGCCAAAGCTTGTTGAAACATACCGTATTCGAGCAGCGTATTTTGTACCATGTCCCACTGCCCCCACAAGACAGAAAATGCATTTTCTTTCCTCTGCTTTGGTGTGGGAACACTGACACAGAACTACTGTGCTTCCCTGAACCGGAAACCTGGAAACCCTCTTCTGTTGAGGTTTTGTGCATGAGCATTTTCCTCAGGCAGGGACTAGCATAAGCTTGCTGCTTCTTCTAGTGAGCATTTGGCAATTCAGCAGGGAGTCTATTTTGTTGCTCCCATGGTTTAGCATGTGCGTGGGTGTCTCCTCTGACTGAACTGTTCTGACCTACAAAGCCGTATTTCACAAAAGCTCTAAGTTTTCTTTTCAGTAATATCAAGCTGTGCAATCACTTGCTATAGTAATACCTACCAAACGCAGGGATAAAACTGCTCAAATTGAAAAATGTGACATTGTTTGCAAGGAGAAAGGGAGGCTTAACTCTGATATTTTGTGTAAACATTGACCAAGATTTACATTTTAGAGTGACTGCAAACCTGATTTCCCTTGTACTTCCAGGTAGGCCTCATGTAGCTTTTACTTTCTACACCTATGTAAAAGTTTAAAGTTTATCTCCTCTTCTAATTCAGCCCCTGTTGCTGTCATCTTTGCCTTTTAACCTTCAGGTTAGACTACATAAAGCCACTCAGTTGCCTTGAGCTAGTGCATAATGCAACAACCCTTCTGTTTAATGGATGGGTCAGTCTGTTCGGTTACATGCACTACGCTGGCTTCCCATCTGCTTTTCATTCACCCTGCTTTCCTACCTTTAGTCATCTACGTTTGGGACTTACTGCCTTGGGTGGACTTCCCACTTCATGCATGCACTGAAGATTGAAATCTATTGAAAAAAATTTGCAGAGCACCATTTCAATCTCTTCAGAGTTCAGCAAAGGCCTTTTACATTCGGCAAAGCCATGGGTTTCCTAGCTTGCAGGAACCTTTCAGAACCCAGAACAAAACCTACTTACTCAGCCAGCCTTGTTGTGGTATGCATAACACAACCTGAAATTCCCAGAGAGGAATTTGGCAAAGGGGGATCTGAACACCGCTGAATACTTCCTCCCGTGAAGGCATGTGGCCAAGAGCTGCACCTTCCATCACCAGGACTGAAAATGGTGTACCAGCAAAGGGAACATGGAAAATCTCAGCTCTGAACTTCTCCTCTTCCTTTTTGTTTCTTGGCTGCTTTTCATAAATGTAAACTGGATCTAAATTTCTGGATGTGTTGCATCAAGATGACCTGGCATTGATACTATAGAAAAGAATCTGCATACTGGCAGTCAAAACTGAACCATAGAGAGAGGCAAGAGTGAGAACAACCAGGACGCATTGTTCAAGCAGGCTCCCTGGCCTTCTTCATCTGCCAACATCCCCAGGAGCACAGCGGAGAGAAGAGACTCAATCCAGCCCAACAGCTACTGTGCTCACCCTGGAAGCTGGGGAAACAGCACTCAGGCAATGGCAATGGCAATCCACAGATGTGAATATGATCACATCAGACACCGAGATCAGTGAATTCCAAAAAGCACAGCAGGCAGGGGAGTGTGGCAGACAGTCACTATTTTTCTAGGAATATTGGCTATTATAGGAAGTGGAAATTTTTTATTAGTTTTATGTATACAGGATATAGCACCTGACTTCCATAGCATTTGTTCTGAAGTTTTTTTGTTTAAGGAACCAAGTTTAAACCAGGGTTTCTAAAGTAAAAGCCTCAAGCTTCCAACAAAACTCTTAAAAACCCTTCTACATTTGACATAACCCTTCATAATCTCAGAAATGAGGACCCTATACTATCCTGGAACCTCCTTTTCCTCCTCCCATCTTGTTATTCAGGACTGAATGTTGCTTCTGGCACCATTATCCAATACCAATAGGGAATATTGCTAGATTTGCTACAATGTTGTAGGATAGGATGCATTTTTATGTGTATCACATACAAATTGGATTTTCATAATGAAAACTTTGTACAGACACGAAAACAGCTTTTTACATCTAGCAGATGATTTTCAGCTACTGATGCATGTGTACAATTATTCATTCTTAAAACAGGCACAATGTTTTTCAATTGTCAAAATCACACTTTTCTTACTTTTTTCCTTTCCTTAAAACAATATAGCATTCAGTACAATTTGTGCTTTCACCTTGTTTCTTTTTCTCCTTTTTCTTGCAATGTATGCAACAACCAAGAGAGCATTTTCAATACATCATTTTAAAATTTATTTTTTTATAAATTGAGAAAAAACAAAAAAAAATTTAGTAGATTAAGCAATAAAATAATATGAATTTTAATTAGAAATATTATAAAAGTTTAAAGCATATAGATTATGCTTATTTGAATGTATCACTATGTATTAAACACAGAATTATACAGAAAGAATAACACAAAGCGTGTTTGAAATCCTACTGTTTTGTTTAGTTACTGACTACCATTTGCTGAACTTAGGGTTCTCTTTACTGGCTACTCAGTACTTTTTGTGCTCTAATGGCATTTCCACTGGCTGAAACAAGAACGACATTCTACAGTATGTTCCAAAGTACAATTAGAGAGAACCTACTTCTTTAAGAAAGCAATATTTTTCAATGGACACAATCAAATAATACAGATGAAATAATAACACAAACAACTAAAGTTTGACTTTTGCCAGAAAAAAAGTTAAAAAATTCAATATGAAGAAACATTTTCCTGGAATTCCTGTAATTAAAAAGGTTTTAAGGGATTGCAGGATTACATTACATTTAAGTAAACACTTGGGAACCATATGAGAAGTGAAATAATCATTATTTAACTGTAACTTGCTAAGCCATAGGACTAGGTAAAATGTTACTGCCATCACGGGTTTCAGTGGGCTGTTTTATTGGGGTTAACTTGAAATGGTTGTACATACCAGACTATCCATCTTCGGGACATATTTAAGGGTTATCATATAATCATTTGGGAGATTTCCAACCTACAATAAACAGATAATAAAAATGTTATTACTACCTACACAAAGTAAGATTTAATTTCCATTACTGCATTCAACAAAATCTATCAAATATTCAGCACAGATTTTCAGTAATTTACCAGATGCAGGCAAGAAAGGTTACTCACATACTCAGTTTCCTATGGAACTGCTATTGACCCTTATTTGCTCCCAAGTGAATCATCTTTCCAGATCTGCGTAATATGCCCAGATCTGATCAGATCAGATCTGATCATTACCGCTTCCCAGGAGAACTAAAGTCAACAGTGGGTTAAGGAGAAGTGATCTGAGGTTGCTCATTACTATAGAAACTCCATCGCCTTTCCATCTTGTAATGCCTTGAAGTGTTTACATGACAATTTCTACTGTAGGAAGTAGAGAACCCAGAAGTATCTAGCCCTCTTTTCCTTAAAATAATTTCCAAATTCAACATGCATCTGAACGTAAAAGCTTGTCTGCCTTGTGCTTAGTTATGTACCAGGTCAGAAAAACACTTGAGCACAACTTTAACTTTGAAGTTGTGCCTCTTTACTAATGATGAGCAGTATAATTATATCATAGCAATGTCCTGGGGCAAAGGAGAGCTTCCACACACGTAAGCTGAGTGCAGCTTTGCAGATGTGGGTAAGCACAGAGTGTGCTGCAGCAAAGACAAGGAGCGGAAGCAGGTTCCCACTGAATAATACAATACAATCTGCCACAGATGGGATCCAACACTACTGTGAGACACAGTTGAACATCTGGGGAATGTGCTGAGCTGTCATTGGACTGCCACAAATCCAGTCTTTTCAAGTATTTTTTTCAAAAGGTTTACCCATAAAATGATGCTTAATGATAGAGTAAATCTATTTCCTTTTGTATCAATGAAAGAGTCAATTGATATTTCTCATCCTAGTTTGAAATCCATGTAGTCAAAACCAATACGCACAAACATAGCTCCTTTGGTGCAAAAGCATTTCTCCTTCAGGTTAAAGATCATTCTGTTATGACTGCTTTTCATTCTGCTGCTATAGCAACCAGCACAGGGATTTTCTTTTTCCCCTGTGCCATTTTTAGGTAGCATTTTGTTTGACAAAACATAATGTTTTATTTGTTAATTAAAATTTTGTTTTAATGAAAACTTAAAACAGTTATTTCAAAATGTTATGGTACTAGGGATGACCAAGGCCAATACTTATAATCCAAACACAAGTGAATTTTCTAAATTTATGTGGGCTAAGCCACAATCTTTCAGCTCAATGACATCTATCTTTCTCCTACAGCTTTAAAAAAGAGTTACTATACAAATGATTCTGGTAAATTCCTCTCCATAAATCAGTTTTGTTTCTTTTTTTTTATTTTTATACCTACACATTTCCAAAGCAGAAGCATCACTAAAATTCTCTATATAATGATTTCTATTAACAGACATTTTGGGGGTTGATCCAAGGTGCTCTAAATACTGAAAAATATTCCAATATATTTGTTCTTTCTTTAAAGTATCTGATTTATCCTAAATTCTCATCCAAATTTTTTGTCTGTTATTCCTTTCTTTAAAACATCATGGCATCATGACATACTAATAGGTAATCCTTTTTTCTCCTAGCTTCCTTTGCATGCCTAGAGAGGTAGGATTAGCAGCACTTCAAGCAGCACAGATAGTGAAGATGCTACTCTGTGTGCAAAGTTTCCCATAATCACTCTAGAGGGATTCCATACTTAGCAACGCCAGGAAAACCACTGTTCTTTAAGAAAGGTCACTGGGAGATTTAATTTGTTCCATATCAATGAACTCTACAAGCATTTATATGCATTATGCATGCAATCTACTTTCCCTGCATCAGAGCCTGTCAAGCACTTTTCATGCACAGTTAAAAAAATTTAACTGCCCAAGAGCTCTTACATCTTCTCAATCGGAGCTGGAGAATACAGCTCAGCCTCAGATATTTTTCTCCTCGACAGACTGTGAATCAGATAAGATATTTTTGAATTTACAACTAAAAATGAAGATCACTGAGCAGGGAGTGTCAAAGAGAAAATATATGCCCTGCCTGAAGATGAAACTTGTTAAAGTTTTGTTGACTGAACTCCACATGTCAGATGCTCTCCTGGTAAATGATAGATCTCAGTCAAAGCGAGGGAGTTACATTTGTGTCTCACTTGGACTTTCCAACTAAGGCACAGAAAACAGGGTAAAGCCCCTGATGTAAGAGTGAAGGCTATGTCTATACTAGATCTGCATTTTATACTCTCTTGCTTTCCTGAAATGAATCTTTAAATTTTGTTGAACACTAACCACCAAGACTGTGATCCAAACCCAAGTACATGATTTTCATCTGCTGAAATGATCCTGAAAGGAATGAATGGACGCTGCACACCCACTCTGTGCAGAGTGCCTGACTGCTGTGGCTTCCAACAAGGAGCAGATGACAAAGGAGCTCTGACCTGCCTAAGCAAAGGTATTTAGAAAAGAACTTGAAACTACTTGAAACTAGAAAGTCCCTTGAAACTACCTGAGTCCTGGAATGTTTTTTTTCATAAGTTCTTCTATTCAAGTCCTTAAGTACAGTGACAAATTTGGGGGGCCACAAAACACCTGCCTGCCTGACTTACCTTGGTTTAAACAGGAGTAACAGTTTTGATGATTATAGAGAATGTCAACTGATAATCTTAGAAAGGAATGTATAGAACTAAAAGAACCCTGCACTGCAATTAAAATGTCACAAAATTTTTCTCTGATTTAGTGGGTGTGCGTGATTGTAGAAATCCTAATAGGCTCTGAGAAAAGGTGAAGAGCATATATAAAGACATATAAAAAGACATATATACATATGTCTTTAAATCCATATAAAACCAACATTAAGTGCTACATTCCCAGTTGTAACAAAATCTCAAACTAGGGAATGTAAGATTACTTTTGACACAGATAGATCTGAATATTTAATATAGCACTGTTAACATTGCATAATGCAAATATGCTTTAAAAATATGCTCACGGTCACATAGATGGGGAGATAAAAAAATGATGTAAAAGTGATTTGAGTTCCATAAACTAATCTTTCATTGCAACAGTAGACATGAGAGATGAGGGTTACTGTTCTTGAAAATCCTCTTTATTGAAATTCTGTTGAATGAATGAAATGAAAATTCTGTTATGAAAATTATAAGGCGACAAGCATAGAAATAATTTTTTTATACACATATCAAAGATAAAGTATGTTAATAAAGTAAAAATGAACATTTTCCATTGTCAGTGTTTTCTTATTAACTCTGAAGCATATGATGGGAAAAAACATACTTTCCTTTTGGATATAATTTCTACCTCCCATTTCTCTCTGTTTCCCTTTTCCTATTCTTTTCATAGAATCATAAAATGGTTTGAGTTGGAAGGGACCTTACAGATCATCTAGTCCAACCCTTTGCCATGGACAGGGACATCTTCCATTACAGCAGGTTGCTCAGAACCCCATCCAACTTGGTCCTGACACTTCCAGGGAAGGGCCATCCACAATTTCTCTGGGCAACATGCTCCAGCGCCTGACCACCCTCACAGTAAATAATTTCTTCCTTATATCTAATCTAAACTTTCTCTCTTTTAGTTTAGAGCCCCTTGTCCTATTACTACAGGCCCTTGTCAAAAGTCCCTCTCCAGCTCTTTGTCTTCCTTATTGCTTCCCTGGCTTTTCTTTTCCTGCAGGAGCTTCCAGTGTCTGTCTGTCATCTCTGAAATCTACCCTATCTCATCTGCTAATGAAGCAGTTAATAGAATCTTCATCATTTGGCTTAAGACAACATGATAACGGATTTCCATTCACACTTTTTACAGTCATAGTGGCAGATTATTTGCAGCATAACAACACTGGATGATTTTTTGTAACCCCTTCACTCAGGAGAGCTAGAGCTATTTAAAAATAAAAATAAAATGTTGCAGAGAGTGTAAAGTACATATTTACAGCAAAGATGTAATGTGAAAGCATGTCTCAAAGAAGGAACATAATCAGTAAATCCTGCCTATTGTTTGGGCTTTCAAAATTCAAAAGAAAATTGCTTTAGAGAAGTAGTTCAGGGAAGAAGAGGTATCTTAGATTTTGTTAATGGATGAAGCAAAAATATATAGGTATATTCTGTATATACTGCACAGCTCAGTGAAAATTCTCTTTATATGTAGGTTTGATGTTCATATGTAACAAACATATATACAACAGATTCCTAATTCTTGTGCAAAATCAAATTCACAGTTACAGCAACGCAGCTTTCTGCTGACTTACTGTGCTGAAAAGAACAATGGGGACAGACTTTATTGACAGGTGCTGCAATTACAGTTTCATAATACGGAACATTTGTTCATCAAGTAATGTGTTTCCCTCCAGACATCTTCATTAAAATAGAAGCAGGAGTTCAAGTGATTAGTAGTGCAGAATGAACACTCTCAAAATACTATCATTCTCTATAGGTATGAAATTTTGCTCTTTTAAAGTTCTCACTATTGAAAAACAAATAAAAATGATTGTTCAATTGTTCTTTACTTCCTAAAGTCATTTTACTTAGGACACATTCTTCATATGACAAGATTATATTACTTAGATGTGAATAAATTTAATCTTACAGAAAATACAAGTAATTTTTTTTTTAACAGATACCAGTATGGTTTCATCTTAGATTGATTAATGCTCAAAACCCTTATTGAATTTGGTCTTTCTTTCCAATTCTATCTTCTGGTGTAAGTCTAGCACGATGCCAGTGAAAATCCAGATTAAGACCATTGAAAACAAGTTATGCCACACATCTGTCCTCAATTTATTACTCAACATAAAGTTGATTAGGCAAATGACCCACATTTTCAGGCACTGCACAGCTTGCCTTACTTATTCTCCAAAGGCTTAAGCTTAGTACACATTCCAGGTCTATATTCACAGAGGTCTTGACCGAGGTATGTTCTTCTCATAACCCTATAATATAATAAAATTGAGCAGAACACAGCCATAGTCATGTTCAGGAGTTTTCTACAAGTAATATAGGGGGGTTTACAGTACTTGGAGCAAACTCAGTACCAAATAAACACAGACTACATTGTAGGGAATTGTGGCACTGTTTTGCAAACTGTAGGTGCACTACAGTAGAAGTGTGGGGGGTGGGAACATAGGGGGCAAAAAGCAAAAGGAGGGACATGGATTCCTGCTGCAAAGAATTTTAGCATGAGATAGGAAGAGGATGAGAATCTGCCTGGAGTTCATCAGGAGCATCTTTCCTGCAGCCACAAACAGTGTAACAGATACCATGGAAATAATGAGGAGAAGCTGAGGGCAAACTCAGCATGTGTTATGACAACACAGGCAGTGTTAACAGTACCTTTGAAGATAAATCCAAGAAGCTTACTACTGAGAGTGAAAGAAAAGGAAGAACAGCTTGAAGGAAATAAGTAGAAGATAAAGGGTCAGAGTAGTATGTTAACCAACAGAAGAGCAAAACTACAAAGTTGAAGTTAGAAAAAGATTTTTCATAGATTGGATTTTTATCCACCAAGAATTTGGAAGAAAAATGTACTTGTATGGCCAGAAAGCTACAAAAAAACCCATTTTCCCCTATTATGACAGGAAAAACAATGAAGGTTTTAAAAGTGAACTTTGAAGAATCGACGAAGCATCAAGAGCCAAACCAGACACCTTTGTTATAGACCTGAATGACTGGGGAAAGATGGCCATATAGCTTTACTGTGAGGAGAAATGGCCCAGGAAAGGCTAACATTTTGGGGAGGTGAAGAGATCATAGTCTGCCTAAGTGGAGGATTCAGGCCAAACTGAATCTAGGCCGATGTATAAGAATTTGTGATGAGACAGGAGGTCGAGAGGCCAATATCCTAAGCTAAGTGATGGGATTTGCATATTACCCCTGAACAGATAGTTTATTGCACACAGATTATACTCATGACTATGGACACAAAGGGTTAAAGAACATGACAGTCTGACTGAGAATAAAGCATTTAGGAACAAATATTGTATCACCAAGTGTGCCAAGTGTGACAGGACTTGTGGATAACATCATAATAACTACGGGTAATAACTGTACATGCAACACTCCTGTTAAATCATCTGGGCTACAATTTATTCTCAGTGTGAAAGGGGAGAATGTTTATTAAAGACCCTATATTCTATGGGCACAGATTCCTTGGATCAGTGAAGGCCAATAGGATCTCCAGTCAGAGGGAAAGGCTGGGGATTTTGTCTACCTGGACTTCAGTAAAGCCTTTGATACTGTCTCCCACAGCATGCTCCTGGAGAAGCTGGCAGCTCATGCTCTGGACAGGAACACCTTTTGTTGGGTCAAAACTGGCTGGATGGCCGGGCCCAGAGACTGATGATGAATGGCACCACATCCAGGTGATGGGCTGGTCACCAGTGGTGTTCACCAGGGCTCACTATTGGGGTCAGCCAATATCAGTTTAAAATCTTTATTGATGATCTGGACAAGGTGATCAAGGACACCCTCAGTCAGTTCACAGATGACATTAAGTTGGGCAGCAGATTTGATCTGTGGGAGGGTAGGAAGGCTCTGCAGAGGGACTTGGTTGGATTGGTGGACTGGGACCAATTGTCTGAGGTTCAATACGGCTAAGTCCTAGGTCCTGCATTTGTGCCAACAACTCTACCCTGTGCTACAGGCTGGGGGAACAGTGGCTGTTTGAAGGAAAAGGACCTGGGGGTGCTAGTTGGCAGCCAGCTGAAAATGATCCAATGTGTACCCAGGTGGCCAAGAAGGCCAATGGCATCCTGGCCTGTATCAGAAAGAGTGTGGCCAGCAGGACCAGGGAAGTGATTGTCCCCCTGTGCTTGGCACTTGTGAGGCCATAATGTGAGTCCTGTGTCCAGTTCTGGGCCCTTCACTACAAGAAGGATGACAGAGAAGGCCTGTGAAGCTGGGGAAGGGTCTAGAGAGTGAATCATATGAGGAGTGGCTAAGAGATTGTGTACCCTGGAGAAAAGGAGGCTCAAGAGAGATGTTATTACTCTCAACAACTACCTGGAAAAGAGGTTGTAACAGGATGGGGGACAGGCTCTCCTCCTGGGACAAGAAATAATGGCTGCCCAGGGAAATGGTGGGGTCGCCATTCCTGGAGGTGTTTAAGAAACATATGGATGCTGTACTTAGTGCTATGGCTTAGTTGGCATGGTGGTGCTTGGTCGAAGGCTGGGCTCTGTCTTGGAGGCCTTAATGATTCCATGATCCTGATAAAGAACCCAACCACCTATGGGTGCAATATCTTACTCTGAAGACACGTCATCAGAGTATCATTCCTTAATTCAATGAGTATATTGTGTTTCAAAAAGCAGAAATGGTACAAAATTTTTACCGTAATTTACAAGAGTTGTAGGGACTCCTGAAACAATATCATCTTGGAGTCCTTTTTATATGTAGTAAGGATATAGTCCATAGAGCATAAAAAAACTGTACTTGCTACAAAGTAGTGTGATCAGTCAATATTCTCTGTGGACTTCTCCCTTCTTATATTCACACTGACAGCTAATGCAGTTTTGTTTTAAAAGTACTTTAAACCTTATGCATTTTTTTCATTTTGTTCTCAACATCAAGTTGTAGAATTTCAAAAGAGAATGACCAACATGCAATATAGTCACATTAATTGAAACCAAGAGTTCTTATACTAAATTGATAAATAAAAAAAAGTACTAAACTTTTTTTTACCTTACCCTTTTAATTCTCAAGTGATTTTATTGACATACTTTTTGCAAATATTAACACAGACAAAACAGGGAGAAAGACTTTCCTCAAAACATTCTCAGAAAAACTCATGCAACTCAAAATAGAGAGAATCAATGTGTTTTTTCTTTGTATTTTCTTTGTATTTCTTTGTATTTTCTGCATGTCTCTGTTATTTCTCCAACCCAAAGTAGCTTTGAATTTGCTGGTTAACTCCACCCGAATGTGCATTTGTAGGGAGATCTAAAAGATATGGGTCTAAGTCAGGAGAAGGACCATATAGCATCCTCATGGAGGAGTGTCCGTAGGAGCTCAGCCCCACCCCACTCTGCTCAGGCTTGGCAGCAGCAGAACAATATAACGTGGACAGTGTGATTATTCAAGCTGCTTGCACATTTTTTGTAACCTGTATTTATACATTCTTGAAGCTTAAACTGTAATAAAGGGAAAATTAAAGCATTTGTTCTGAGGACACATAATTGTAAAAAGGCTATTGCTAACCCTGCACTGCACAATTTCACCAGCCCTCACAGGAATTCTGTTGTTCTTGTTGTTCTTGCATGCTTTCAACAGGTTTACATCAAAGCTTAATACTCTTCCAAGAGATGAAATATTATCTGGAATAAATATGCCAATACTTCAAAATTCTGCCTACAGGGACTAATTTGAAGCACTAAACATTTGAGTAGGACTATAGAGCACACCTAGGGATTTACACTGTGTGCCAATGTATACAAAAAGGACCAAAGAAAAGAAGTTAAGAACACTGCACTGGCAGCAAATGCTAAAGACTCCAATTTAAGTGTTCGATAATGTTGCAACTGTTTTCCCATAATGAAGTCACAATTTTCAGCTAGATTTAATATGTAGATGAAGATATGCTTGTTAAGTGTTCAGTATATATTATTTCTTAAAAACTTTGGTGTTATATCCTGCACTACTGCAAGTAAGCATAACTATTAACTTCAGTGGAGTTAAACACCAACTGGCTTCACACGGATGTTGCCCATTTTTCACTGTAAAATAGCTAGTTTTCTCTGTTAAACAGTCTCAAGGACGAGATTCTGTAAACATAGCTATGTTGTTGTAAAAATTATCTTTTTACATTCCTTTCCCAGGGACACAGATCCTTTTGACGGACACTTCTTGTAACCAATATAGTTAGAGACGAAAGTGTTAACTTTCTCCAATGATCTGTGATTTCTAAAAGTGTATATAACAATTAAACGAAGGTGGGTTTCCCCCCTTTTCCGCCCTTGCTCTGAACACGAGAACACATTCGGACTCCGGCTCTCATTATTTCTGCGTCTTCGGCTGATAAGCCGGGATAAGCCGTAATAACAGGCATCCCGGTAATACACGGAGATGCAATTTTTCAGGTTATTGCAATGGTCAATTAAGTTACAGTTAAAATCTCCTGAAATTAATTTAGTTTTTATATGAAGCTGGGAGTCCTTCAGACTTAAACTTCTGGGTACAGCAAATAGAGAAAAATTTAGTGAGTGTAACCCACTCACGAAAGACTGCAAAAGCTGTTCAATCATTATTGCCTGGATTGCTACAATGATGTCTAATATCATACTATTTTTATATATGGCACTAGTCTTTCATATACACAAGCTAAAGACTTCTGGTTCAATTCAGGTGTGTTTGCCACCAGTCTGCTCCACGCAAGTCAGTAACACAAAGACAATAATCTTCCATCTGCATGGGAAACAATCTGATTTGAGAGAATGTCTGAGAAAATAAAGCCTTTTGACAATTTTTATTGAAGTTTGGATTGAGGAAACTACATAGGTACATACACTCCATCTTGGTCAAGGTCATCTCTTCAATGAACATTGAAACTACTCTCCAGTCACTGCAAAAAAGATTTTGTTCAAGTAACAGATTTGATGATTTTTTTTAATATTCCCCTGGTTCTAATATAGATATACTAACTTTGCTTAGAAATGTAAGTGCTCTTAGATACTGACTATTGTTTAACATAAATTATAATGTAAAATAAAATATACTTACCAATTTTGCAATATCATTCACATCATCTGTGACTGGATTCCCGCAGGAACTCTGGGCTTTGACAAGAGGATTAAGTAGGAGTAGCTGAAGACAAAAGCAAGTGATAATCCAAGTCTATTTAATAAAAAAGAAAAAAGAAACAAAAAACCCCAAGTAAGTAACCACCAAACTTGAAGTACCAAGAGATTGTAGTAATGTTTTTCATATACGAAGTCTAGAGGCAACAATACTCTTTATCCTTAATGAGGGCATACTCGTACCACAGTAGTATCATCTTCATGGCAGAAAATGCACTTAATTGACCTTTTCTGGAAGCAAGTATCTTTAAAGAATTAATGGAAAATCTAGTATTGAGCCATCAGATTACTTTCACAGGGTCATGCTTAGTTGGATTTTTGCAAAGTTACAGATACCAAAGAAGAGAAAGACATACTTTGCAATATTCTTTATCATCAAAATAAAGTTGACTACTTACTTGTCATTCACCTGATAGATCTGTGTCTCTAATGTGATAAATGACAAGGAACAAAATTATACCAGACTACATCAAGATAAAAGGAGAAAGTTCATAATCACAGCCATTTCATTTGCGTACTTAAACTGCAAGCAAACCCACAACTGGACTCTACCCAAATACTGACATTTCAAGCAGCAATACTGTACATTTTCTCCAAGTGACGTGCCCTGGCCTCTCAGAAGTGCCAGCTTGGCTTTGGCACTGCATTCCCCTCCTGAATCCTATTTGAAACAGCAATGTGATGTACTTACACAGGCTTGTGAGACTCAGACAGAAAAGCACCAGATAACTAGCTGCAATGCACCTGGGTGTCTCCTTGGCTACACTGCCTGAACTTCCTTGCCTTCTGTTGTCCCTTGTGCTTCACTGGTTTCCCATAGAGCCCTGTGCCAAGTTTAAGCTGTAGGTCTTTATTTCCAGAATGCTAAAGCATTTAAGTTATGGATAATCAAAAGTTGCCTGGGGTTGTGAAGCTTCTTGTGCCAGCTGACTGAAGCTGTCAGCAAAAGCCGATGATGGTGTACATTTACAGCAAGTACGGCATTTGCCTGTGCAGGCTCCTCAGCCTCCATAAGGGCAGGACGGAGATCAGAATTTGCTTTTGCACAAACCAAGATACCACTCAGCCCCGTCTGTTCTGTGTGACAGGTAGAGAACTCCTACCTCCACCCCTGCTTTCATATGCTATCCAACCTTTCAATTAAAGACCACAAAGCAAATGAAACAACATAGACAAAATTCCCTAGGAAAACAAGAGAAAAATCACAGACTAAAAAGATGAAGTATCAGTGTAGTAATCTAGAGGGCCTAAGAAAGCAGGATAATTAAGTTTGCTCAGGAGCTATATAAATTTCACAGAATAGTGCCAGGCACTTTACCTAAAAGAGTTGTTAAATGACAAGAGTAATCTCTTTCTTGTATCTTGTATCTCTTAAATCTTGTATCTATCCTACAAGTAAAACTGGTCATTTGCTTTCTTAGAATACAGCTTCCTGATTCATTTAGGTAAAACCAGTGTGGGCTGTTGGTGGAAAAGACAAACCAGTCTCCTCTCCCTACCTGCACTGGCACTGATGAAATGGTTTAGGCAGTTGCACCAGGCAGACAACTTCCATTTTTGTTTTCCTGTAGTATTTTTCAGCTTTCTGATGCAGGTGACTGAGACAGCTGAAATGCTCTGTCAAAGATGGGACAAGCCAGGACTGCTGATTTCAGTGGAGCCTACACTTGCCTTTCCCTAAACTGTACTCTCAGACACCACAGGACATACACAAGCAGAAATAAAAAATATTCTGAGCAAACTGCACATTCAATGTGTAACATGACTTTTGAGAATGTCTCTTGCTTCAACAAAACTAGCATTTAGAAATACTTTTATTTTAATATTTGTACAAATAATTACTGAGAATAATTACCTGTGTGAAGGATTGACAATGATTAACAGTTCATCTTACAAAATCTCTGTATCTTATGCCATACAAAGTTTTGCAGTTATATATATATGAACACCTTGAGCTCTGGGGAGATGCAAAGAAGACGCTGCTAAATTTGGAAAGGACCTTTGAGAGCTCCTTGCAGTGTAGAAGAGCTCAAAGCTGTTTAAGAACTAGCTTGAAGTGATCAAGAGAAACATCTCCTTCCCCTACATAAGCTGCAGAATCACAGAGGAAACCAAAGGGAACCTCAAGTTAGCAGGCTATCTCCTCATTCACGATTTTTGGAACCAAATTGTTGTAAAAAAGCCAGGAAGTTAATGACAACCAGCTCCAAAATTAACTAACTATACTGCTTTCAAGAATAAAAGCTAACTAGTTCTACCTTTGGAGTAAAACAGTGCATTAGCAGTTACACTTGCAGGGACATTTCCCCGATGTACTCATTGGAGACAGAGTTCACACCAGGAAGTGACAATTTCTTTATTGGGTTCCTCAGTAGAGATTAGTACGTAAAGATAGGATTTGTTCACTGAATTGTGTCATGGTAATAGGATGATGTTCAACCTAACAGTCTAAATAATCAAAAAAGTAACAAAACTCTAACTGGAAATACTTTTTCACCAGATCAACTAAGTAATATTAATAAACACAGTAGCACACTCCAAATAAAATGAGAACTTTGATGCACCTTGTCAATTTTCGTACTTCTGAATATAAAGACAGCCCATACATGAAGCTTAGAATCACTACACATTTTATAATTATGTAAAATAAGAATACCTTCTCTCCTATGTAAATAATGGGATTTAAAATCATAGTAATTTTATAACTGCTATTAAAACCAAATGATTTGTAAATTCTGATATTATCTGAGGTTTTTCTTGCTTATTTGCTCCCTGTGTCATCCAACAGGAACTGAAAATCTACAAAATTCTGCTAGTTTCAACATGTCTGTTACCCAAAATCTTTTAATTATTTGCACTTACAAAATATTTATATTACACGTGCCTTCAGGCACATTGTATTTAAGGACTGTACAGATCAAAGAGCTGAGCTATTTTTGTGTTATTTACTAATGACCAAACCTGCTGTTTGAGCAAAACTTGAATAGACTGAATTAAATCAAGGACAGAACAAAAGGGAACCTTAAACAATAGCTTTGTAAATAGAGATGTGAGTTTTTATACTTCACTAAGCATAAATGTTACCTACACAGCACTCATAACAGATTTCCATATATAATTACCTCCAAGTTAACATGGGATTTTTCAAAGCTGGCCTCAGAATTTAATCACACATCATCTATTAGCATTAAATTAAAGATATATGGCAGACAGAACGCAGACCTGTATACCAAATGACCTCTTCCTATTCTTGGCTCAAAAATTATTCAATTGTTTTTAAATTCTGAAATCTCTTAAATACTGAATATTTAAGTATGTGAAAGGGGAAAAATAATGATTAGACTGAAAAGGGCAATTAAAAATAAAGATTTTAAGTATCATGTTTGATTATTCTGCAAATGATTTGCACTATTGCTGTAAACCACAATCTAGAATTTCAATAAACAGCATTTTAGAAGCTTAGGTAGTGATCCAATGTGTTGAAGACCATCCTTTCAGTTGTAAATCAATGTCGAAGTAATGACACATAAGAAGGAGACAGAATCTCTGGAGATCAAGGAACAAGTTCCTCAAGGCACAAGTGCCTCGGGCCTCGTCCAACTTTATTATATATGTGTCTTATAATTCACTGTGGATTGGAGGAAACAAAGACCTCCCCTCAATCACACTGGTCAAAGGAAATGTCCATCAAACTTCTGTGCCCAGGAGAAAGGAATGTAAATAAAAAGATACCGTTACAATAACACGGCTATGTTTACAGAGAATGTCTGAGAAGCTAGCTACAAAAGAATGATAACATCCAGAACTGCAGAAGTCAGGGCAACAAATCAACATCCTTTTCATTTATGTTCTTCATTTACAATCTGAAGTGTTGACAAAGGCTGCTGAATGAGCGGTTTAGCACCTCTTTCACAGAATGCTATCAAAGATACTCAATCACATTAATGTTCAGCTAATTCCTTAAGTGGGAAGCAGGAAGGGGAATACCACATTGCTAAATAAGCCAAACATTGGAAAGTCTGGACATTGCCAAATATCTAGCTTGTCCTGACGATTCTTCTAATCACAAGTGGGGAGAAATCATTTTAAAAAAAAGAAGGCAAATGATAAACTACAAAAAAAATTAAGCACAGGGAGAGGTAGTAACTACACAGATGAATGGATTCACCATTTTAAAATTTCTTGTATTCAAATCATATTAGCCACAGAATATTTCAGCCCAGTTTCCTGAGCAAATCATCCAATTAACCACAACCAAGTCAAAGTAGGTTAGCTGACAAGGTGGGACAATATTCACCGTGGGCCAGGCTTCCCAAATTTATTTTTCACTTCTGTTAATGCTGGAGTCAGAACATCTCTCAATATTGGCTCTTCAGACGGTGTTTACATGCTGCTTTTCTGAGACACAGCTTGTGAACTTCTGCCACAGAGAACACTGGTTGGTCAGTCTTGGACAGCTAACTTAATGTTCATCCTTATGCCTCAAAAAGCCTTTTGTAAGAAGATTCAGAGAAAATGAAAATGGCAAGAAAAGATATTCCTTGTCATTTTTTTTTTAACCACAAAGCATCCAGATGCATAAAAGCACAGTAATTATTTCCTACGTCTGCTAATCTATTTAGTTATTTATCTGTGATAGAGATTAAACAATTAAAGTCATGGAAGAAATGTCTTTAATCAATTAGGAAATTAACAGTGAGCATAGAAAAATCTTTAAATGAAAGAAGAGCATTTATACAGAATGTAATCCAATTACCATTTTCATGGTATTCAGTAATACCTTCACACCTGCAAAGGACAGTAGTAGCTTTAATACCACACATGGCTGTTCCTAAATACTACTTAAAAGCTAAATAGTGCTCAAGCCCCCGAAAACGTGAGTTAAGTGTGGTGAGTTAAGCCTACCCACAACCAGCTAGTTCTGGAAACAATTAAGTATTTTGGCAAGTATATTTGGAATTGGCCATATCTCCTGCACACTCTCAAGTTACCGAGAAAATTACTCCAGAGCAGGTGAAGGAACGACTGGGTTAACTCTGAATAACACATGGTTAGGTATTATGTCTAGTGTCCACCCATTGTCCATCAAAACTGGCACTAGTCTCACCAAATACAATAGTCTATCAACCAGGGTGCTCACTAAAAAGTGACAGACCTGGGTTACATTTCCTGTAAACAAGGTAATTCCAACTCACAGGAGTTGGGCTATGCTCCTCTGATATATCTACCTTGTAATTACCATGGAATCATAGAGGTCTTTTTCAACCTAAATGATTCTAAGATCATCAAATCCAACCATAAACCCAGCACTGCCAAATCTACCACTAGACCACGTCCCTAAGTCCCACATCTACCCATCTACCACTGGAGCTGCTTTCCTATTTATGACGGCTTCCCGGCTAAAGGGGCAAACTAGTGGTACACTGGGTATTCCTGACCCTTATTTTTCACAACATTTATGCATTTTACCTTGCCAAGACAACACGTAGAAAAGTAGACATATTCACTGAACAGGCATCAGAATGTGTATGTGTATCCTTGTCTCACACACACTCTTCCATCTGGGCACTCTAACTTCTGGGAAGCTCCCCAGGCAACATGTGAGTTCTCTTGAACAACCTTTTGGCAGTCCAATGAACAAAACACATAACTCCCGCTCAGTGAGTCACTCTGCTGGGGTGAGACACCTAAAAATCTCTGGATCACACCCTACATGCTTTGTTATGATTACAAAATCCAGATGCATACCTTTCTAGTAACTGACACCGCTCTTCATTTTTTTTAACAATGATGTGTAGTAGGGAGTATGATGATAAAAGTAAGCAACAGAAAGTATTAGAGTGATTTACCTGGGTTTTGATTTAAACATAGACTACAGAAATGCTGGTCACTCTTTTGCAGAGTAAGTGTTTTAGACACAAAATATTTGATCATACAGAATCTAGTTCTACATATAATAACTAAAATACATAATTTGCAGGTACTTCAAGGGATTAAAGGGAAGGAAATTAATAAGTTTGTGCTACAAATATAAGCAGGGAAAGGTGGCATTGCTCCGTAAATTCAAGTGAGTTCAGCAGGCAACCTGCTTTCACAGCTATTTGATCTTTCTGTGACAATTCTGTAAATGTATTTACCTTTCTGTGATTTTCCCAGCCATAGAGCTTCTTCCCCCATACCTTTGCAGTCACTTGCATATCCATATGAGATTTCTAGAATGCCTAATGATAACTGAAAAGAACAGGAGTTTTTATTTAATTGTCCATTTGGTGGCAGAATGCTAAAGTGGCACTTGCTAGACTCCACCAGCCACATGTGCAAAAGCAAAGCCAATTGCTGTATTCAGATGCCTATAGACCAGTTCCTTTCCGAGGTACACAGTTATTGAACTGGAAATAATTCTAATCAGGTCAATGGATAAAAGATGGTCCCAAATCTATTAAATCCTAATGCAGAACTACTTTTTCTCCAATATTTTTTTTCAGCTAGAAGGAGAAACCATTCTCTAGTTTTGCCAAGTTAAGTACATGTATTTCCTGAATCAGACAAATTTAAGATACATAGCCTTACAGCACTGAGAAAATTATGAGTCACACCATTCTTTCCCACTGTCCAGGTCTCGGGAAAACCAGGAAGCTGCTTAGACTATATGCCAACTCCATTTCATACAACCTCAGGCCAATTGCTATCATCCTCTACTCTTTGCAGCTCTTCTCAACAGATGCAGAAGCAGCCAGCTGCTCCAGCCAATGTGCTACTGTTGTACTTGGTAAGGAGAACTCAAACTCCTGCTGAGTTTGGTTTGTGTGTTTCAGCTGAAACCAAGATGAATGTGATAAGCAAGAAGTATAAATTGATACAAAGTTTGCCTTGCAAATAAATGCAATCCAGGTATTTTGCAATTACATTCAGTAAACTACAAAACAGTCCTTTTAATGTGTAAATTAACATAATTATTTTCAAACCCCATAAGAATAACATTGCAAAATATTTGGCTGTTCTAAAAATATAGGCTCTGGTTCTTTAAAAATGTTATCTGATCCATAATAAATTTTGTCCACTCTTTAATCTCACTTGACAATCAGGGATTCAGGCAGTTTCCACGCATCCTAAATCTGTCCTGGATGACAGCCAGTTTGTTTAGTTCCCAAGTACTGGGAAGTGAAGTTACCAAGAGACAGCTAATTATACACGAACGTTGCCTCTGGAACTCATGTTAAAAGCCTCTGAATAAATATTTACTGATAATAATCCATCAGGCGGCATGCTAGTTCTGTAAAAGAACCAGGAGTTTTAAAGGACAAAAGTGCTTCAGTTGGAAGAAAGAATGAAAATTTAGAAAACTTACATATTTTGAAAGAAATCTTCCTTTTAAATCATAATTGGAGATTATTAGGATCCCCTGAGGTCCTGCACTTAGCAGGTTTTTTCCCCTTATAGTAAAATTCCACAGCAAACATCCAGGACTGATATGGAAATTTTTCATATATATATATATATATATATATATATATATACATACTGGTAAAGGGCAATACTTTCTTGTTCTGTAACAAAGAAACAGAGATTCAAAATACATACACAATCAAAACAGAAATAAGTAGAAGACAAGACTTCAGTTGACTCAACAAAACCTCCCATAAACTCCAAAGAGGAAGCTGTCTCTTTTTTTTCCCCTTCTGGGTTCTAATGGAAGAGTTTTCTAGAATAGATCCAAAGGCATTTTTTAACTAATTTCAAGGGAGAGGCAGCATAAAATACAAGTTTATCTTTGCAGGGAGGACAAGTTCCTCACACTGAATGGAGATGGATGATCTGATTTCCTTAGGGAATGAAAAGACATTCTCTTAAATAAAATAATTAATTAAAGATTTTTTTCTAAAGATCTATTTAGAGGTCCTGCTTGTTTGCCAAGTTCATGCAAAAAAAAAAGCTATAATATTGAATATTCTTTTGAATTATAATGAAACTATACACAGAGCTGTCTTTTTTAATCTTGGACTTTCAAGCACCACTAAAGGAAATGAAGTAAGACTTGTTACAAAAATTCTGTACTGGATCTTTAATTCTTGCCATCTGCTACAAATTATATGGGATTCGGGTTGGGAGAGCTATTACTCTGGCAAAATAAATTTTAAAAAAGTCATCTAGAAGAGTGAAAACAGTTATTTTGATACTTGGCATATACTAAAAATCCATGTACATGATGAAAATGTCCTCCTTTGTCTTTCATTCTTAGTATGAAGCAAAACACGTTAAGTGTACTCTTACTCTTTCATGCACAGAAACTTTGCTAGAAAACAAACTCCATTATAAATTTGAAGAATTTTCAATTAATGTTTGAGCCTGTGGATAGCAAACATCAGAAAAAACCTTTTTATACAAAATGAAAAGGGTTTTAGGCTTTTTTTCTTTTTTTTTTCATTTTAATTCTTTTATACTTCTTTGTATAAGCAGAGGATGATTTTTGAAATATAAATTGCAGAATCTTCAATCTGGTTTAAAACAAAAGACGTTCTCAGAAAGACACTGTTCTGCTTTTGGACTCTGATTTTTTATATATATATAACATGCCTGATAGGCACTGTATCTTTTTAGGGATATAAATACAGAACTAATTTCTCTGACCTGCTTGATATGAGACCTTGGTACAAAAGGGTAATTGCTGAAAACAGACTGAAGCTAGATGACAGTATAGTCGAGACTGTGTTTCATCCACCTACCTCAATTGTATTACATCTTTACAATTACAAGCTTAGATGTGCTTAAAGAACACTGTTTGAAGCTCTTGGATATGCCAACACCAGTATAAGCATTGACAGTGCTGACAGATGACAATTTTTCACATCAGTATTGTACTACATATTGTGAGACTATTCATTTCCTGGCTTTTTACAGTTGCTGTCTACATTAGTGGTCTACATGAACACTCAGAATAAGGTGAGAAAATAGAAGTTGAATTATTGATACAGTTCGCATCATGATAAAATCATGGGACCCAGTACCAGCAGCTTTCCTCAGTCCCTCTGTCATTGTGAAGATCTCATGACAAATATCAAGCAAATGTGGTCCTCTGCAGTCCATCCAGAAAGGCTTTGGCATTGTCTGCTACTAGGGGCAAATGATATCAGTAACCTGAATTCCAACATACAGGGATAGGTCTAGGCAGTCCTTCTTGACAGGCATTCAGAAGACTGGTAGTCTTGGAGCATAAATCTCTTCACTGACTTTATCTGCCCCACTCCACAGCAGCTATCAGTTTTCCAAGTCACTATGGGCTTCAAGCAAATCCTGGGATAGGTAGGCTCCAGATAACATTCTGTTATATCCCACTCCTTTGATAAAATAGCTTATATTTTTAATACGACTGGATAAAATCAAATAGAAAGACCAAAGTGGGAGTGAAGGGAGTAATCACACAATTATTTAGGTTGGAAAAGACCTCTAAGATCATCGAGTCCAACCGCAAACCGAGCATTGCCACCACTAAACCATGTCTCTAAGCATCACATCTATACATCTTTAAAATACCTCCAGGGCTGATGACTCAGCCACTTCCCTGGGCAGCCTGTGCCAGTGCCTGGCCACCATTTTGGTGAAGAAAATTTCCTAATGTCCAATCTAAACCTTCCATGGCACAACTGTAGGCCATTTCCTCTTGTTCTATTTCTTGTTACTTGGGAGAAGAGGTAGACTCTCACCTGGCTAAAAGCTCCTTTCAGGTGACTGTAGAAAGTGAAAATGTCTCTCCTGAGACTCCTTTTCTCCAGGCTAAACAGCTGCCCAGCTCCCTCACCTGCTCTTCTTAAGACTTGTGCTCCAGATTGCACCAGCTCTGTTGCCCTTTCTGGACACACTCCAGCACCTCAATGTCTTTCTTGTAGTGAGGTGTTGAGAACTGAACAGAGGACCTGCAATGAATCTTGAGAAGTTGTCCCAGATCTTCACTGTTCTGATGGTTAAAAGCCTTGTACTGTCCAGTGCAAGTGTACTGACAGTGGTTTACATCAATGTATTCTCATGGCAATGATGCTCCTTTGCTTATGTATTAATACTCCCATCTTTCTGGTTTGTTGTCTTCATGTGCATGTGAAGATCAACCCTACTATTTGAGTCTTTGACATGCATAATTAAAAAGTCCATTTGACTTTCATTGCTTCATGACAAAAAAAGCAATATAAAAAAAACCCCCAAAACTCATGGAAAATAAACAAAATATTCTCTCTTACCTCTTCTCAGATTACAAATTTTATTTATTTACTTTCTACAATACCTTAGTTTCACAGACTCTGCTGTCTCCTCTCCAGCAAATGTAAATAGAGGATTACCCTAACTCTTACTAAGCATTGCTACAACTGTCACAATGGGTGCAGGATCCAGCCAGGTGTTTGGTTCTGAAGTGAAGTCAAGTAAACCAACACTGTCACGCAACCTTTAAATGGGAACCCTCCTCATTAGTCAGAGCAGCTTCTCCCATTGGTAAGTAACTGCTGACATAAAAAGTGTTCCAAATTTACTTTTTACATAAGCTGGCTTCTTTGGATATATTCCAGGCAGTAGCACCTGCATCAACTTAAAAAGTTTGAAATAGGAAATAAAAAGTTTTAACTTTCATCACCCCAAACTCCAAAACTCTAACTTTTCAAGTTATGAAGTAATATGTACGTTGATGAGGATTTTGTATGTTGAAAAGTGTCACAGTGGTTAACCCCAGATGGCAACTAAGCACCACACAGCTGCTCATTCACTCTTCCTCCCCAGTGGGATCTGGGAGAGTAAAAGTGAGAAAACTCATAGGTTGAGATCAAGACAATTTAATGGGGCATAAAAAGAAGAAAATGATAAGGGTAACAAAAGTAATAAAATCATTAGAATATAGAAAACTAATTATACACACCTACTAATGAGCCAGTTCTCAAGCAGCAGTGGCCTTCAGCGAGCTTTCCCCCCAGTTTACATGGTGAGCATGATGCCATATGGTATGGAATATCCCTTTGGCCAATTTGGGTCACCTATCCTGGCCATGTCCCCTCCCAGATTCTTCAGGCCCCTCCAGTCTTCTTACTAGCAGAGCATGAGAAGCTGAGAAGTCCTTGACTTAAGACAAGCTCTACTTAGCAACAACTAAAGTCATCAGCATGTCATCAACATTATTCTCATACTAAACCCAAAACACAGCACTCTGGCAGCTACTAGGAAGAAAATTAACTCTATCCCCACTGAAACTAGCACAAAGAGATTAAAAACAAACAAACAAACAAACAAAAAACCAAACAAAAAAACCCAACCCAAACAAAACCCCCCAAAACGATCAGATAGCCAAGCCTGTGGTGAAAGTTTTCAACACTAACTATAGCATTGATGAAAGAAAGTCATTCTGCTTTACAGCTGCTTTAAATCTTGGATCTTTTGGGAAATAAAGAAGAGTTATTTTAGTTTCCTTCTATCATCAGTAGTGACACCTAAAATACTAATAAATAGTAACAGATGTTATTCATTCTTTCACAATAATAATACTTTCATAAGCATTATTCTAAACCTAAATTACTACCTTGGGGCATGTAACAGGGACTAAAAGTATTTTGCACACATTGATCTCCTGTAGGACAAGGGAATGCCATTACACAACTCAGCTGCAGAAATGGGGCCAGGTTGTGGTACTCCATAGTGAAGCCTGAGTTTCTGCTCCTTCTCAATATTTTTCATTTCATCACAAAATATAATATATTCTGCATAATGTCTATTAATGATGTGCCATTAATGATTTAGAAACTTGGCTTTACAGATTTATTGCAATGTTATACAAGCCTCTTGTACACTATGCTAAGTCCACAGAAGACCTACTATGTGCTATAAGAGAGTGAATGAGGAAAATTCAACAAAACAGTGCCTTGTTTGTTAAAAACAGCTTGAGATTTAAAATAAATATATAACCCTTTCCACACCATGTTCTGTTTCAAATAAAACATGTTGTTAGGCAACAAAGTCTGCTTCTGGCCCCAAAAACAGCCCTTGCAGACATTTTAACAATAATATATAGTAAATTTTTACAAATATTGCAAAAAGTTTCAGTAATACAATTTGTCAGGGGAAAAGATTAAAAGCACCTACAGGCAAGCTGCTTAAGAGCTACCATACTAAAAACTCAATAAAAGTGAAAAATGAAACCAGCATCTTCTGCCCTTGGTGCTCAGTTTTCATATTCCTGCATCAAGAGATACAGGAAAATCCCTGAGGACTTTCAACACGTTGAACTTACTTGTCACAACAAAAATTCTGTTTCTCTTTGTACACAGAGTTTTCTGGTACAGTAGTTACCTGACCATTAGCTAGTATAACATCTATCAAGATATTTCCCTGGAAAACATGTAAGTTTAAACCGTACCATTCAAAAACTTGGAGCCCATGATCCCATGTTTGTCAATAATCAAATAAAGTTTCAATGAGCCCATCATTAACAACATTGTTAGGCTTACATTCCCCCTAAATCTATTTAAAACTATACATTTCTGAGGTTTCACTAGATCTTGACTTTGTACTTCTTATCAGTGTACCTGACAAGCTGAGCAGTACATACTAGTAGAAATGTACATACTAGCTCCTAGAAATCTTTGTGAAAATCATGCAAGTTTATCTCAGCTGTTTCCAAATAACAGAGAGTAAAACAAAATCAGATTTAAAACATTTTCTGACTGGGAAAAAAACCACACCACAACGCTCCCCTCCCCCCAACTTTTTCCAGATCCCGATTTCAACTCAGTTCTCTCATAACTCTCAGACAACGTTTTATTTCCTACATAATTTGAATTGCATGTCTTCTTATATGTACTCAAAACCACAGTGAACAATTAGCTTTAAGGTAATGATCTGTAAAACGACAGGACAATCTTACATTTGCATTCTTATTAGAATATAAGTACATTAAGAATAGATCCATATTTTTTGTGAAAAGGATATTTATCTAACGTGAAAGACCATGGATGAGATTAATCTCAAATGTCTTGAAGCTTGTGAGACTGCAGACAAATCAAGTAAGAGACACATCAAATTAGAAACTAATCTTCAAAACTTGTAAGTATGCTTGCAAGACAACGTAAGCACTGAGCAGCCAATAAGCCATTTACCTCAGCAAGCTGAAATTACAAACACATTATGCCTTGTCTTACAGTAATTACATTAGTATATTAGTAAGAGAAAAATCAATTATATGTTTTCAAGGTTTTGATCTAAACTGAAAATATTTTCATGTGTCAAAAAATACCTTAATTATTATTACCCTAACTGCACATTTTTACCATAGAGAACTAGCATCAATTCTTTGTTCAATATTTATTAGAATGCATCATGCTGTTGTTAATTTTAAAATTCTTTCTGAAATTATTTTACTGAGATGTATGCTTTTTTATTTGTTTGGGTTTTTTTTCCTAAGAAAGCAAATTGCCAGAATGGCCACTTTAGGAATTTCACTCCATGTGAAAGGTTTCTCCAGGAAAATACAAGTTTATGATGGCAAAAATGGGATGGAACTGATGAAAATTCTTCCTGTAACACAAAAAACCAGCAACCTCATTACTGCATCAGAAACTCAAGTATACTTTTAATTCCTATGCATCCCTAAAAGGGAACGGATTTTAAGTGGTTTTTCCTGTTGATACTGAAGTGCTGTACAAGACTATCATTCAGGGATGGTACATGGAAAGTCCACTGTTTTTTCAATGGCTAGAGCTATGCAACATTACAACTTTGCATAAAATGTTGAGTTTTCATTACTCATAGTCACATGCTAAAAGAACGGTCTTTCAGTAAAAAACATCTCAGCTGTCATTACTTTCACATGTAACTGGGGTTCAGCTACAATGTATCTTAAAGTGTTTTCCTTTCCTCAAAGCTAAAGGCTGAATTGTTACAGATGGTAATTTTGGCAGATGGTTGCATATGAAACTGAGTTTATAATTAGGCCAAATCTGACTTGTACAATTAAGGCAATGAAGATTTGGAAAATAAGAAGTGTCAGATCAGTACATAATCAGTCTGGTGCCCACTGAAAACTGAAGAAACCTGATCATTCACATTTACAGAATAATTTGCCTATATGAAAATTTCTTCTGAATTGCATGAATTAGAAGATAAGAAATCTTTCATGCAGTGTGTAAACTAAAGTAATCATGGTGTCTCACCTACTTAAGTGTATAATCTCTTTTTCCTCGGTCGAGGCTAATGAGATGGTCTGAAGCCATCTAACATCCCTCTGCTGCTGAGAGAGGGCTCTCAGCATCTCCTTCTCCTCAGCTTCCCTCCCTCTGACATTCACCCGACCGCTAAGCAAGTCAGTAAATTCAAAGACAGTGACCGGCCAGTTCAGCTTAGAGACAAAAAGTAATCCTGAGACAGTCAAGGAGGAGATGTGTAAAGATAAGAAGACTAGGACGACCCCTTTCTGGACATGACCTCTTGGGCTCACTCCAACATATATCAAGCTGCATTTCAAACCATATTGTATCTAGTGTCAAAAACCCTTCCAGACCAGTAATTGTGTGTGCAGGTAGCATTTTCTGTTTTAGCCTCTTCTGTTAAATATTTATTTGTGCTTGCAACAAGAAAGGATCAGTAATGTCCAGCAATCATTCTCTCTACTACTTCCTTCAGAAGATTCCTGTAATCAACTTTCAGACCCTCTTTATATACAAATTATTCCCATATAATGGTTTTGCCTATTTTAGGATCCCTATTTCTGTTATGCTTTTTTTTTTTTTAATGGGGAAAACAGAACTTTTTTCAGGATGGCTGATGACCACTATCATAAAAGCACTCCCCTTTCAAATTTCTCTTTCTGCTCCTACTGCATCCCAATATGCTGGCTGATTTGTTCTACTATGGGTACAATACAGGGATTCATCCTTCATTTTTCCTGACCAAGCATTGCTATAAGAACATAAGGAAGACCTTGTAAGTAGCTTTTATAAGTAATTGAAACTGCTGCTATTAACAGTTACAATTACTTCAGAACATTCCTTCCAAAATGCATCCCCCTTGCTCTTCAACACAATGAACTCCACTTGCCATCATGCCATCTGTTCTTCTATCTTCTCTAAACCTTTACAAAGTTCCTTAGAATCTCTTTTAGTTTCAATTAACCTGAGTAATTTATGTAGCTTGCACATGTTGTCATCAATCTGTGAACCTTCTTACCAGACTGAACTTTACGAGGTTACTGACAATTAGAAAACATTACCTCTTATGTTTTTGCCATGATACAAATTAGTGACTTGTTCCTATACTTTACTTTCTGTCCTAAAACATTTTTTCCTCAAACGATAAGGGAGATATAATAGAGGGCTACTTAGACTTTTTCTTGATCTTACTTTTTAAGAATCGAAAAGTAAGTTCTGTACTTTCTCCTTATTCATCCGTTTTGAAATGCAATCACTTTTAGTACATAGAAAGCGTTTCTTTTACAGGACTCCTTTCACTGAACTCTATTAATATAGTGTTCCCATCTGCCTTCTACCAAGCAAATTAAATACAGCAAGGTCTGCTAGCAACACAACAATAGAAGCAAGCTGGTAAGAAAAATTCCTTTAAACTTTGAACTTTGGACATATTCATTAACTCTAAAGACAAGAACTAGAGTGAATGTGTTAAGAATTACTGTCTATTTAAGAAAATTAAAGAAACCACCATGTTTACCTATTTCTATGAAGTTATAATCACCTTGCTTTTACTGTAAAAGTAACCTAACTTACAATTTATATCCTGCCCCGAATTTTAGATGTGTTCACACAAACTGCATTTTTAATATCCTGGTGGATTGTGGGGGGGGTGGGGGGGGGGNTTTGATTGGGATTTTTATAGACTAACAACTACAAACTCCATCTAAGTGTTTCTGGTATTCCAGTGTTTCCCCACAATTCTCCTATGTGTCCAGGAAGAACAGGTACATTGCTATGACATATACCAACATGTAAGTGCTCTCAGCTCATAGCAAAGAGACATAGGATATATCCCAGCTAACTTCATCATCACAGAATTGTGACAACAGAATTAATATTAATGTCATTCAAATGCTGCCTCAAAGTTTTTGCTTGAGTTAGAGAGAACTGTAAATATCTAATCTTAAACCTGAAGCTTTACTTGTGGCTTTCCTTAAAATAACACACCTTCCAAAAGAAGTTAAGTCACTCAGTTTACAGCTTGGTATGACTATAGAAATGCAGATATAACTGGACAAAAAAAAAAAAAAACAAGAAAAAAAGCTCCCTAAGTTTGTACAATTTCGAAGAAATATAAACGCCAATTAAATACAGATGCCTATAAAATATAACCCTATTAGTCCAGTAACACAGTATTATTAATTTAGTTAACTAACTGATACAAAATACTAGGTATCCTCACAGCATCTGCAAAAATACAACAGAACACAACACTTTGAAAAACCAGCTATTTTACCTTAATTTCACTATGGTTCTCACAGGGTTTACTCCTTAAAAAACAGAATTGTAAATTGCATGTAGTGTGATAGAGCTTTACATTTGGCCAAAAGCATTAATGTGAATTAGAAAGAACAGTAGTTGTCAGTAGTGAAATTATTCTGGTACATATTCAACAGCATCCTTTTTATAGATTTGCTGATAGAGAAACTCATACAAATATTGACACAATATAATATGATTTCTTAGATTATTTTTACACCTCATTCTTAAATGCTTCCTAGGATCATTCTTATTAAAGAAGACACATTAAGTTGCCTGGCCTATTATGAAATTTCTTTGGCTTCCATAATTAATCTCTATAATCTCTATATAACCCATCATTGAGAAGATTAGTTAAATCTGCACAGAGCATATATTTTTCAATGTCTACACTCCAAAATTCCAGTAAGACTAGTTATACATTTTCATAATTGATGCAGTTTTTAGCAAGTTTACTTGAGTGATACTTGTCAATTTTTAAAGGAAAAAATAATTCCCAGTTTTACAGGAATTGTGCCATTTACTTTGAAATAAGTAATGGAGCATGTATGTCAAGAAGATGACTCTATCATAGCGAATAAAGCCAAAAAGAACATAATTGTTTGACAATTAGCATTTTACACAGGTACTAATTCAACAGTAACTGAAATAATGTTCTTGGATGCAATGGACTTGTTTCAATAGAAATAAACGAGATTTTAGTAGGCTAAAATCATATTAACTTCACATATGTCTCAGGCCATTTGTAAATGTCAACAACATTCTATTACAGTGGGAAATGACTGAGACTACTGTAGACAATCTGACTGTTACTGGCAAGTGTCTAGCTGACCCCTAAAACCTGCATGGTGAGAAGGGATTTGTTTTTAATGCACTGAGGAGAAAAAGAGGAGAGAAATTTACTTCAGTTATTTAAAGAACTTATTAGGCCAGAATTTTTTAAAGGTCAAATGAAAGCACCAAATCAGGTATCTCTGACTTAGCTAGGTAACAAAGCTGAGAGGTACAGGGGAAAGCAATAACAATTACTTCTAAAAGGTTTTCCTTTGATCTCGACCAGTATCTGACCTTTAAAATACAAAAAAAAAAAAAAGTAAAAAGCACAAGAATTTTCTAAATATATTAAGAAAATTACTGACTTTACAGAGAAAAAGGTATTGTCACTTCTAGAAATGGCAGAACAGTATTTCAGAGGGCTCTTCGTAACTGTAATAATAGCTTGCAAGTGTCATAATACAAAAACCTCAACATATTGCATAGAACAATGGATTCATTCTAAACCGGAGACACTATGTTTCTACAGATGAGACAAAATACAGTAACAACAGGTTATTCAGAAGACTAATACTTGAAGTGGGCCCCAAAAGGTAATGGGAAATAAAAATGCTATAAAAAATGTAGAGATCAATCACTGGAGATGAAACTTAAGCTGTATAGGAGCAAAAAAGATGCTGACAGTCACACCTTCAGTATCGTGGATACTAGAAGCGTTGGAATTCTATTGTCAGAGATGAGAACACTGACTTAAACACAGCAGAGGTCAGGAAAGGTGCAAAAAGAAATTAAGGTATTTTCTGTCTTAAGGGGAAGAGGAGAGAAACATGCAGGATAACCAATCATTTTCATATGTGGCCTTCAGATATGATGATAGGAGAAAAATGTCCAGAAGAAAATGGAGTATTATGAACACCATCCAACTTGAGACTGGAGTAAATTTTTTAAATAGCAAGATTTTCACTTATTTTAGTAGCCTGAAACACTGTCTAGCATTACACTATTAATGGAACAATTACTGAAGAAATACATCGAAACAGTTTGGAACAGACTACAATTATGGCCGGAATTTTTAGAGAGTGCATGGCAAATCTAGGGCACATTCTTTGAGAGGGATTATAATACAGAAGATCAAAGCAGCTTCAGTGACAGTATTTAAATTTACAATTTATAAGAAAGGTTTGTATTTCCTAGAAAATGAAGCAATGCCAATCAGAATCATTTAAACTGGTGTCATATACAGCACTGGTAGTTTTTGCCATTAGAATGGAAATGCAATCCACACATTGCTGAACCACAGTAACTTGAAAAAGACACCAATTATGAATACTGGAGATATATTTTTTTCACTCCTTTTTAAAACAACAAAAAACCTCTGTTTATTCAGGAACATGTTTTTTAATCCAAACGAAAGAGGGTGCCAAGCAGTGTTATACAAGCTTCCTAAATTCATTTGGCTGACTAATGTTCCTATTCCTGCACGCTTCAAAGTAGTAAAAGAAAAACAAATCTCAGGAAGAACTGACATTCAGATCTGTATCAGTTTAAAGACATAATGCATAATGTTGTCTGCTTGCTATTTAATGAAAAGACAAATTTTGCTGAGTCCACTTAATAATGAGCAAATGGAGGCTGGAAATTAGAGGGTTGGAACTTAGAACTTTTTTACAATAGCCTATTAGCATGTTTAAATTTCAACCTCCCTAAATTTCTAAGCACTTTTTATTTGGTGAATTATTTTGCATATATACAGCATATTATTGATTTAAATATATCATGCCTGACTCCTTAGCGTCTTGCTTCAGTTAGACCACAAAAGTCAGCACCTTGATATCATACTCCCATTTTATACAATTATGAAATCTCCGTAAAGAGACAGGAATTTTTTTGGATCAGCTTGAAATGGAGGAAGAAACTTCCCTACACACTTTAAACCCTCTACATTTACAGGCACTGTAAAACATTAAACATTATATTACATATTATTTTATATCAATATTATATATTAATATAATATTTTAAGTTTACATCTATTATATTAACTTTTTTAAAATGAACTTTTAATATCAGTGTATTATGCCACATTTTCAGTATGTGCTGTATACACATCATTAAGTTCATTCTTTTGTCCAGGAGCAACTCTTATGAAAAGAGTTGCTGTATGTTTTGCACAGAGTTCATTTTGCGTTTGTAACAGAGATAGATTGCCAGGACATGCACAACTTACTTTTACAGTCTGACTTATACTGCCAGAAAAACTTTTTTCCAGAAGTAATTATAGGTCATGTGTTACTAAGCAGACCAAAGAATCCATCCAGCAATGATGTATCATGCTGCAAACATAAATGGAAGACATACCTTGGTCTGCTGCTACCAAGCAAGCACGACGTAATGAGGAAAATTACAAAATTGTGCACTTCATTTAGGAGGAAAGACACTGAAAGGTTATCAGTACAAGTAGAGAGATGCCAGCCATATCAAATGCAGAATCTAAATCCACAATAAATCGACTGCATATACTTAACATATTTCTAAAGCTATATTTAGGGTGCTTCTAAAAACTTTTCAAAGTGTATCTAAAGAAGACACAACAGGTCTAATTGGACTAAATTTATCCTTGGCCTCAACTGTCAGTGAACTGACGTCCCTGGAGCTGATGGTAACAGAAAAATGAAAGGCAGAAGGCCTGCTAAATAATACACTGGATAAAGATTTATTAAAGATAGTTAAGGTGATTGAAGCCAGGTTGCCACATGGCATTGGCCAAGATACAAGAACAGATACAACTGACAGACTGATGTTTTCAGACTCTGACTTCAAAATGCTTAAATCTTTCTGAATGGATGTTCTGAGGGTGGCATGATTCACAATTTGTGAATTTGAACTTGTGGTCTGAAATACAGTCCCCCCCACATTCTTAGCTCATGTGTAAGCCACCCTCAAGATTGAACAAATAAACCTTCAACAGAACAGATTCAACAAGATAAATTAGATAATTAGAACCTTCCCAGAGACTTAAGATGATACCCAAGAAAATATGTGAACCTGTATCTCTCTCACTCCATTGAGTATGCTCATGTAACTTTTTCTAAGCTTAGCTTCTAAGTCTGGATTGAATCAAGGTCGTTCACAGCTCCAGAGGTAATCTCTATAGACCATACATTCATCCTTTTGTGACAGCCCAATCTAAACCTGCAGACTTTGCAGAGCATCTGTCTAAACAGAAGCATGTAGCTCACCACCTGTCCCAACTCCAAGGATGCCCGGACACACCCCTCTCTGGCTTCCCAGCTCTGCTGACCAAAACTGGTGAGAAGCCAGTGAAGGTAGAAGAGGACTGAGATACCCAGCTGGGCTACTAGAAATGTTGCACTGGAACATTAAGACATACCCGTGAATTACTGTTATACAGGTGCCAAACCACAGAAGGGAGAAAAGTCACAGATGTGATCATATGTAAATATGATCTTGAGGGTCCTGAACCTGATCTTTTCCATGCAGTAGGTTTTGCAGCAAAAGTGAATAAAAAGAAAAATAACCAAATACTGCAGTCCCTGCATGCTTACAAGTGTTCTTTAGCAGCAGTGAAAGTTCAGGACTTAGGCAAGTGAAAGGTGGGTCTACAAAAGATTTATTTGAGAGATCCTTCCAGGAGCATTGACCACTGTGAAGTAGTGGTCAGCTATTGACCCTGCAAGGGAGGAGCCTGCTCTCGGTCCCCCAAGCCTGCACCACATGGTCTCACTTTTACTGTTGCTTCAAGTGGTGATGAAATTGCTGGAAGCTAAGGACTTGCTTCCCCACTTTGCAACAGTGTGCTGAAAAGTATGGCTGCAAAGCAGTGAGAACCACAAGGGCCTTCTTCAGGCAGTACCTGCAGTGATATCTTAAACCTGATGCCGTTTTCACCTTGCACTCAAAATTAGGTCTGCTCCACAAAGCAACAATAATGGCAAAACACATATTAGCAGAACATTCCTAACGAGATTTAAAATCATTACCACATCCATCTACCTTGTATAATTTAAACACGGTTTAAATGGAAACAGCAACCAATCATTCACCCTGTGATTATTAGATAACTGTAGGAAATTAGATGACAATTTATTTCCTGTACTAATGTGATCCAAAGTGTTCATTACACTGAACTCCTAAACTGGCTTTTATTCAGATATAGTGTAGAATTAATGCCTTCATTAGCATCTCTACTATCAATGACCTCTGATATTATGCATGCTTTAATAAAATAAAATACTTAACACAATTTTTTTCTCATATTTTCACTCACATGCTAATAGATGTCTGATACTATTTACATTTAGCAATAAGTAAAGCCATCCAGAAAAGAAATCTGTGTTTCATGTGCTCCCTACAGCCAGTTATTTCAGCATTGGTAATATTTACAGAAGTCGGTTTTGCAGGTTTACATATGACTGGGTAGACAATGCAAACACTGACCAAACAACAAAATTAAAGAGAAGCGCTACCCCTTGCTACTCACCTTACATTTGTCCATCTCCTTTTCCCACAAACATGTGGAGAAAAAACAACCAACAAAAAACAAGCAGATTTACAGTGTGTTTGAAAGGCTGACTAACCTCAGGTTTGGCACACCAAAGACCAGGGCGAGAACAAGCACTTTCATTTTCTTGTCAGCTCCCACAACACTCAAATGGAATTGCGTAGGGAGATTTTTCCTTCCTTGCTTCTAATAAATGGGTGTTGTGTTTATATACTGCATACTGAGCATTGCCCAACCGAAGCCAAGGGCTGCATCTTGCCAACTCTTAACTTTCGTACAATATGGCGATTACATGAGCCAGCATACCATTAAATCACATAACAAAACTTGGAGAATGGCACTGTCAGCTTGCAGAACTGTACCTGAAGGACTGACATGCAGTGCATAAAGCAAAAAACTAGATTTCAGTGCAATGGCAGAACTGGGTCAGGATAAGACTAGGTTAGTGGCCTCACTTTAAACTACAAAGCCAAGTGCCAAATAGTTCATAGAGACAAAAATTTGCAGACGTATAATACAAGCAGATGAAGAAAAAAAAAATAAAAAGATCACTAAACATATCTTACAAAATGGTCCCCCACCCTTGAGTCTTTCAGGTCATCTCTGTTTATTCTCCATACAACTCTTTATTCCAGTATGTTCTTTCCATCTGTAGTACTTGCAAACTGGCTTCCCTTAAGCAAAATCAAAACTAGGAGAACAGAGGTGACCTTAGTCAATTGCTCAACGTGAATAGCACAGAATCTTTCTGGCTCCATCAAATTCACTTTTTCCATTTTATGAACAGCAGATCTGTACCTACCATGAACTCCAAATATCTTCCAGTGCCTAGTGCTCATTGTTTTGCAGAATGAGCAAGAAAGACTGGTGGTCAGAAGTCACTATTCCCTCGAAAAGCAAGCTCACACCAAGGTATCAGGTATCTGATTTAGATTGCTGATATGAGACTGCAACTGCCAATTTCAGTAGTAATTCTTTTTCCAGGTACTGGTCCACAATAATTTCTACAGAGGCTTCCACTTCAGTGACAGAAACATATTACAGATAGGACAACCTAAAACAGTTTAACTGCTGACAATAATGCACATGTTCAGAGGTAGAAAGCTGAGCTGAGATCTAAGACACTTTTAATATTGAGGTTTCTAAGAGGATGTGCATCTAACTCACTGCAGAAGATCAAGTGCCTGAATCATGTATCTGTGATACCTTATCAGCCTTCAGAGCTACCCCATAGGTGACCCCTCTTTGCAACATATTTCATAGTAACTTAATCCTATTTAGATTGTCTTCAAATCATACAAAGAACAAGCAAATCAGAAAACTGCTACATGTTTTTGCAAGATCATATCACACTAGTATCACTCATCCTGTTTTATTCAAAATCTAAAAGGCCATCCAGGCATCAGTGACGCTTTATTTGTTGTAATATTAGCATGCAAAAGGACATAAACTCACTTCTGATAATAGTTTTAATTACTAAGTATATAAGCCTGCAAATCCTCTCATTCAGATAATCCTTCAATAAGATTAATTCATAGAAATAGCCCCATTTAAAAGGGATTTGAATGACTAGACCCCAAATGCTTAATCACATTTTTAAAGAAATCATGACTTAAAAAAAATAATAATCCAGGTGTTGGTATGTTTAAAACAGGGGGGTTATATATCCATCAAACCACAGAGTTTCATAACTATCACTTCTAGGACTGACACTGCTGGGAACATGCTTCTGCAGTTCCTGTGGTTTCTCAGGTTAGGACTGATTTAAATAAATGGACCAACTTGCTCACGTTGAGTCTAGTGCTCAGCACGATTCTTTTCTTTCAGCACTTTCATTGTATTGATGTATGACTCAGCTACTCCTTCAGCCACACTAGTTACATATTATCACTGTGCACCATTACCTCAAAGATCAAAATCCATGATTTATTTTAAGAAATATCCAGGCATTACCAACTGTTTGCAAGGCTCAGTGAGTTTGTGGTTCTTGCTTTCTATACCATGTCTATTGCAGAATATTTTATCATAAGAAATATTAACTTCTTTCCTGGCTTTCCAATCTTGTTCTTTTCACTATGACAGCTACCAGACAATGACAGAAGTAGCCACAGGAGAGCATATAGATTAAGATTTACTTTAATGTGTTGAGTGCCCCCACGTGCTTAAGTCCTCCCTCTCATACTCACTTCACTTGCTCTCTCTCTTTGCACAGGGTCTTCATGGTTTTAATGGCAAGTCTTATTGAAGTATCTCCTGCTTTGATCCCCTCAGAATGATTAATGGTTTGGTATCACGTTTGTTTGCTACTCTTTAAAATATAGGAGACAACCCTTTGGAGAACTAGGAGTCTGTCACTGCCTCCAAAAAGCGGGAAGCATAACTGCTTGAAGGCTGACAGATGCTTCACCACCACGAAAAGAAGCTGTTCCACAGGCTACAGCTTGTGAGCCCCTGAGTCAAGCCATATGGTCCTGAATGCCAAGACTGCCTGTCTTTCCCAGTTTATTGGGAGAGAGGGATTGTTCCTGCTTTGCTCTGAATTTGCAAAAGTACTGTGTTGATTTTTATAAGTTTACAGTTCAAATGTAATAAAACGCTTGACTGCTTCCACTCATAAATCCTCAATCGTTTGATGAACATTTTTCCTTCACAAAAGAAACAGCCCCACTTGTATGCTTCCGTGGCTTAGGATAACATCTTGTGAATTTTTGCTATCCATTCCAATATTAAATGAATGCTTATAACTAAGCACACATAAACATGTCTCTCAGACTTTAAGAGGCCCTTCAAAATTAACAATCTATTCAGCATATTTAAATAGTTTTGTATATCGGGTCTGAAACAACATCATTGAGGTACAAGGCATCTATAGTAATCTAATGAGAATAATAGCAATAGATGTACACTGCTAAAATTCAGAGCTAATAATTTAATATAAATCCCCACTGTACTTCAGCATCACAAATATCTCCAAATTTTAACTTCTTAAAAATGAATACATTCTCCAGTGCTTTGGCCAGGTGAGATTTAAATATTTCAGAAAGTGAGTATTTCTAAGTCCTCTCATCTCTTGAAAAATTATTTAACTACCCAAAATACTTCAGTAAGGTATTTTTTAAAATATGTTTTATGTCTTTTCCACTGATCGTATGCTGAAATGTCTTCAGTCTTCAGGCTACTGGTGTGTAGGTGACCCAGCAATTACCAAGAGACAGACGAAGGCAAAAAGTATCTTGTTTCTAACCCAATGTAGGGGGAAGCAAAAGCCCCCAGTGCAGAGGCAGAGGTGTGCGTGTCCATGCATTGCTCTCTCCCGGTGCAGTCCTGGCTCTCCCTGGGGTCTGCCAGGATAGAGGGTATCGGCACCTTGCGAAGTCCAACCTTAAACTTTCTCCCTTTAGAGTTTCCTTGAGCTGCTTGTTGTTACAATTTTCCACTCATGTCTGTCCCTATGCTTCCTTCTAAAAAATGTGCAGCATAGGGACTGCAATCTCCACAGAACCTGCAGAAATAATGGCAGGGGCCCCCGCAGCGGCACGGAGCGGCACTTCCCGGCGGGATGAGGAAGGACGAAGGGCGGAATACCGAGGTTCCCACAGTACCCGCCCGGCGCCGCACGCTGGAGCGGCGTGCGGGAAGACACCGGGCACCGCAGCCACGGCACTGCTGCCCCCGATTATTTCGTGTTCTCGCACTCATCAGGGTAACACAGACAACTGATTTAATACGGCAATTTTCCCCAGTGCCTTCCGGGATCTCCCAAGGCTGGGCCGCCGGTCCGGCCGCTTGCTGCAACTTTTCCACGGACTGCGGAACGCCGAGGGCAAGACCCGGCG